>JARHVA010000150.1:6617500-6632500 GCA_037957365.1 Torreya grandis
CCCAATTGTATAGAGGATGTCACATGATTCCAAGGAACTAAAATCTATATATGAAGAGACCATGTGATGTGAAGCACTAGAGTCAATGAACCATGTAAGATTCAGAGGTATAAATGCAACTAGGCCTTTCCCTTTGCTTTACCATTACCATTATATTTTGCCTTTATTTACCATGGTCATTTTCCTTAGAGGATTCATGGGTTTATGAAATATGATTGGTAGAATCAGGGGCATTATGATTATGATTCTCAAGCATCATAGTTAGTTGGTCAATATACTTATTCAAACATTTTATTTCATCATGATTTCTTGAGAAAAACCCACATTTGATCTAATATTTATTAGGTTTAACACTCTAAGAAGAGGTCTTAGTGTTTGATTTGTAGGTGGGAGGATTTACATCCTTCTATTGATCCTTTTTATTCTGTTTCTTCTCTCTATTGTTTGATTCCTTCTCTTTTTTAGTAAAAAGTGCATAAGATTTTGAGAACTTCACTTTTATAATCTGTATAAACTTATCTTACTCCTAAGTCAAGTTGGAAACAAATGTATTTAAATAAATAATCTTCCATGTAGCCCCAATATAACTTTTTTTGGCATGAAAAGTGGACAAAAACACATAATAGTCTGGACCCAGTTTGGAGAGTATAGACAAAACAATATGATCATATTTCTTAAATATTCCACATTCTTTTAATTGTAACCTTAAAGATTTGAATTTAGTGAAAAAATGTTTTAGTGTGTCAAAGTCACCTAGGATCAAATTGATGAGATCATTCTCTAGTTTATGACCTCTCATCACATCCCACTTCCCAAAGATTTTTTTCAGTGTGGTCCATACTTCATTTGGTGTTTTAGCAGATTCCATATGAAAATGTAAGTCAAGATAATTAGATAAACTACGACAACCATGTGATTGATCACATATATTAAATCATATATTTTTATCTACATCTACTATAGGTTCAATTTCCTCATTCATAGTTATCTTGTAGAATCCTTGTTTTCTTAGAACAAGTAGCATGTTACTTTTCCATTCTTGATAATTGAATGTTGTAAGAGGTGGAAATGACCAAAAACAAATGATGTAAGAAAAGAGGTTGTTACATAAATTAAATAATAAATATAGAAAATAAAATTTCACAAAACCACATAATACCCTCTTAGAACTATTAATAGTAACCCTTTATAGTTTCAACTACAAACACACTCATATATATGTCAGACATAGCCAAGAATACATTTGAGTAATTTATGCATAAGTATGAAAGAACTAGAAGGATGTTGGGATCAATAAATAATACATATAATAGGTATAATTTGTGAATAATAAGTGGTTTTAGATGGCCCAAAAATGTCACCAATGTATAGAGCATTAAAAATCAATCACTTTTGAATAAAACAACACTCAAATTTGAGTTACCAATCAAAAGTTATGGCCTTTTGAAAATATGAGCTCTCGTAAAAAACTATGGGGTTAAATTTTATGTCATATAGAACATATTATATGTTTTGGAGATATTCTATAATCATTTGGATTATGCATTAGTGTTGGAGTGGTTTCTTGTAGTTGTTGGAACTTTGAAGAGTTCCCATAGTGATGGGGATTCTAAGAGTTCCCATAGTACTAGAGGTTCTAAGAGTTCCTAAGTGTTATAAGTTCAAAGATTTCTCATAATGCTAGGAGTTTAAAGAGTTATCATAGTAGAGTTTTGTTTCAATATTACAATCACCTATTGCAGTCATTGGGGTTTCATAATACACATATAGCTTGGAGTTTTGACATCAAAGTTTTAGCCTACATGTGCAGCCTAAAAACTTAATGTCAAGGTTGTTGACTAAAGTATAGATGTTAGGGTTGTTGAATATGCATGAATATTAAAGCCTTGACATTAGGGTTATTGATTACACGTGCACTTTTAAGTTCCTAAAGGTGTAATAAAGGCTTGAAACTCTGATTTACCCATGCAAGTGTGAAATTCCTATTGAGTTCATAAAATCCAAATCTAGAATGCTTATGGAAAATATATCAAAGACCCACTAAGGATATACAAAAACCTAAAAAAACCCAAAAAAATGTTTTCCCTTGGAGAACTTGACCATACATATTTGTGTGAAACCATCGAAAAAGGTCTAAAACCCTCCAAAATGGTCAAAATTGACTGTCATGAAACTAGGTCATGTTTACAGTTGATCCTACGGATTTGGCACCTTCTAAATCTACTGGTGCTATCTATTTTATGATTTGAGATAACATATAAATAATTTGCATGGATTTACATGAAATCCCATCAAACCCTTGAAAACACCAAAAATCAATAAAGCCAGAAAGAATGTATGCAATAAAGATCTCACCAAGGATTTAAAGAATGGCAAAGTGGCTATCAGATCAGAGCTCTGATACCATGTCATATTACTCTAAGATAGTTTAATGTCATAGATTACATACAAACCCTAGGATTAGGTGAGATGAAAATTGACAAAACATAAGTTACATCAAATGCATCACAAGCTTCATTAATTGATTGACTAATTGATTAGCCAAAAAGTACAAAGAAGATACATTATATAGTGAGATATTAGGTCACCAAAAAGTTAAAAACTCAATTCATGATTAGAAAATAAATTAAATGTATTTTTTCCTAATGACCTTAACAACCCTAAGAAACCTGACTAATGACCATGTAAGTAAAAAAAAAAAAAAAAAAAAAAAGAAAAAATCCTACACTAATAGTGTCTACTATGTAATCTTGTGTGTATTTGATTTATTTTATTTTGTTATCTTAAAGATTTTGTTAGTATTGTTTCTCTAATTTTAGTTTATCAATTCTATTTTATCTTCAAGGAATATACTTAGGCCTAGTGCATTTAAATAGGTGACTCTTTAGGTAGCTTGTTCTTCCAATGACATGTGAAATGTATGGGTCAACCCATAGGAAGGATTTGAATTTATGAAAATGACCATTACAATTCATGCAAATGGATCTAGTATAAGTGGAAAATTCTAAAAGCCAGATATATCTAATTGTAACTAGAGGAATATGAGGAATAGGAATAGTGATATGATAATCATGAAATAGTTTGATTAGTATAATAAGTATATTAGGCATAGACTAGGAAATTTTTTTAGGTTATTGATAGCAAATAGAGAAGGCCCAGTTCATAAATAGGTGAATGGATAAGAAAGAGTGGAAAAGAGTGATATATGTATGCACAAGTAATATATTTTAAAGATAGGTCCAAAATAGCATTATCAAGTGTCTAATATTGTATTTATATATCTATAAATTCCCTCTTCTTAATCTAGTATTAAAAATTTTATAGTAAAAAGATAAATATATTATGTAACTTAGTTTAGCCATAATTTGTCTTCGAGAGTAGGCTATGAGTGTCCATCTTACTCTATGCAACCTAAAATCATACATGTAGTAATCAATTTACATATATGATAATATGAAGTAAATTAGAGCAATGAAATATTTGAAATTTGAAAATAAAGGAAGGAATAAACTTGTAAGTAAGTGAATTGTGTTGCTTTTTTGAGTATTGGAGATTGGGATGATAATGCTCTAAGGTGAATGATAATGAGTAAAACAATGGATTGAGAAGATAAATTCCCTAACCCTCACTTAAATAGTCTTAAACCCATAATAGGTTTAATATGAAAAATATGGAGCCCCATACTAGGATCATATGTAAAATTGAAACCCCATACTAGGTTCATATGTAAAGGTGGAGTTCCATACTAGGCTCATATGTAAAGGTGGAGCCCTATTCTATGATTTATGTAAATCTCAATAGATTGACTTTACTATAGACAACTTTTAGATTTAAAATTTTACCTTTGACATTGTTGTGACCATCATGAAAATAGAAAAGTTCATGCATGAACAACATCTATGACCCATATTCTAATCCAATTTTACCAAATCTAATATAAAATGCCATAAAATCTATATGACATTTGCCCCCAATTTGATAAATTTGATAACATATTCCATCTCATCCTTGTAATCTAATAAATATGCTTATTTGAATCTATAATATGTCACTCATGTGCCTTAAAAATGTCTACATATGCAAAAAAATGACTCAATATGTATATATTTATAAATCAATATGGTAATATGATCCAATTTGAACCCTCTGAATCATGAAATATATCTCAAAATATAAATTATCTGTATATTGAGGCTTGAATCTCTATGACAATCCCACTAGAATTCCTCCCTTTTTAGGTGAGGAAAGAAACCCATGAATTATTTATCTCAAAAGAAAAGACTTACATGGACCATATTATATATAAAAATGTAAGCATGTAAAACATCTGAGAACATAAGGATATGTCATCATAGCATGATTAAATCATCAAAGTATATATGAAACATGTACCCTAAGACATAAAACTGTCATATGAAGATCTATATATAGTAATAAGGTAAGAAATAATAGTCATTATAAATATAATCATTGAATAATAAGTCAAATAACAATATGGATGGTATAGATCATGCCACAACACATAAGTAGAAAGATGTGTGGTATAAATCATGACAACACAAGATCAATAGACAACCCTTGGTGTATCCACACATATAAACATAATGTCCTAGCCATGATGCATAAAATATAAGTGTAGATACCTAAATCTGGCCATCGATAACCTCCAATTAGGCTTTTGGCCAATTTCCACCCAAAATGCACAATTTGGCCTAAAAACACTAAAACATGCTAAATGATGTGAAACTGACATATTCAAGTGCCAATTTTGGCGGGGTATCCCTAAATGGGGTAATGTAATTTTTGGGATAGCTAACTTTGATCAGTTCATTTCGAGTCAAAATGCCAAATTTGCACCTAAGTGCTCTGGATTGCTCTTCCATATCAAATCTTCTACACAAGACACATGCCTTTGTTATTTGTTGTTGGTAACATCCTAAATGGGAATATGGTTCTAATGCATATGACAACACCTTACAATTCTAATCTAGTCAAATTTTAGACCAATAACAAGGCATTTTGATCAATTTGAGTAATTTATGTACAAAGTGCTTAATCATTCTTATGAGCTAATTAACCCAAATCAAGGCATAATCAAGAATTCCATGGAAACTTGTTGAATATTGAATATCTACATTATCAAGTGACCTCATTTCTTGGGAAGACATGTCTAGGCCATAAATGTAACAAATATCAAGTTTTATGCCCTCCATGCCTCATTAATGCCTTCTATGATGCCCTCTATACTTCTTAATTACCCCTTTTTATAATACCATGATGGGGATAATTACAAACTTAATTCCAAAAATTGAATTAATTCTCAACCACACATTTCAATCTTGAGATGGATAGTTTAGGTTGATTTTAGACATTCTCAAAAATCTATAAATAGAAGGCCTCACAACATCATTTCTAAGCTTAATTTGCGCAAAGTTATAATGCAAGATTGGTTCCAAAAGCTTCATGCAACTAGTGTTACCATGCCAAATTGATGCCAAGCCAAGCCAAGCCACAAGCCAAAGGTACCAAGGAGATAGCCAAGCCTTCTTTGATGAAGAATTCATGAGCAAAAGTTGAGCAAGCCACAATTACAAAGGCATTTGGAGCATCTAAGGAAGGTGAAGGAATTATTTTGTTTTAATTCCTTGCTTTCTATTTGTGTTTGTCATTTGATTTTGCTAACTAAGCTCTCCCTAGAGTCTAGGCCTAGAGATGTTATACTATTAGTGTGTTTATTTCATTTTTTTTTCATTTTGGAACTAACACCATACTAACCATCCTCTCTTGAGTCAAATTCCTAGATCGCATAATGACATGCCTAATGCGACTAGATGTATCTCACACTAGAAAGAGATCATTTTGAAACTCTAAAATATTTATTTGGGCCCTTAAAACTCTTGCAAATTGATTTTATAACTTTATTTTTCCATTTTTGCTTGCCACAGTTTTACACACTAACCAATATCGATAAGAAAAACTAACATCAATTACTTGGCTTAACTGACATCGGTCAAAAAAATTGACATCAGTTAGATCTTAGTTAGCCAGAGTAACCAATTTCGGTGGTAATAACCAACATTAATAACTATGGTTTTTCCAAAAATATAGACCCAAGAGCTATTTTTCCAAAGTTTATTTTTTCAAACTCAAAAGAGCTTAAAATATAAAGGACATGATCACAATTTTGCTATAGGACCAAGCCAGATATTTACTTAAAACATGTTTAAATCACCTTTGCATGCTTAAAAATCAATTAGGAACCTTGTTTTGGGTGTTTAACAAAGAATTTAGGTATTTTTGGTGAATGTTTTTCAAAGTTTGTAAATAAGAGGAAGGGGTCAAATGAACACCACCAAATATTTCATTTTGGGCTTAAAATTGAACACATTTGTCAATTCTTATTTGTAATAGTTTTTTAATCAAATTTTGTTTGGAAAAAAGAAGAATGTTACGTGTATGCTCTTCCATTTATCCCCTATAGGGAACCCTTGGAATCAAAAGTGCCATTCCTATTGCAATTAGCCTAGTCCAAGGCTTTAGAAAGAATGTCATCTAAATCAATCCCCAAAAATTTGTCAAAGTTTGGGTGACCTTGAAAATGAACCTAAAGTATTTCTATTTTATGCTTTCTTTATCTTCATAGAAACTTGGCTTGTGAGGGGGACATCAATACCTCTCACAAGTTCTTTAGGGAAGCTTTGACCTAGGGTTTCATCTCTTGGTATTGAATTCATTTGGCTCCTTTAGAGTTGCACATGGGATGTATCTGCATTTGGACATCGCACTACACGGAGTGAATAATAGGATATAGTGGTTGTAAAAAGGACTAGACCTTTTTAAAACTAGTCAATGCCACAATCACTCAATTTTTGTGCTTTTCTTTTGCATCATTTAACGTGAAAGTCATTATGTAATTGATTCCCCTAGAATGATCAAAAGTTTTCTAGTTTAGTACAACTAATTCTGCCATACCCTTGTTAGGATTTGGACAATTATACTTAGTGTATTTTGGTCATTTTGCTTGGTATGTTTTGAGACTAAAACTTGTTTGTTTATTCATAAGCCATGTCAAAACAATGCATTTGAGTTATGAAGGGTAGTGTTATGCTACCCAAATCATGTCAAAACATTTTGAGCCTTTTAAAGTCTTTAAAATATAACATTGACCACATCATTTGAGCAAGCTTACACTGTTAGGCTAATCAATTTATTTCAAGACTTGTTTACAATTGTATCAAAAACCATTTGTTTAAAACCATGCCCTATATACTATTTGGACCTTGTTTATGCACCGTCATGCTATCTAATCTTGTCTAACTTATTTGGTCAAATCCTAGTTTTCAACATTGAGTTTTCAATTAGCCTTATCAAGTTTGGATCCAAACATTGATTAATTTCTATTTAAGCCTCAATTCATGGGGCTGATACATAGATCTTTCTATTTTGAGTTGCATAACTTTAGTTAATTAATTTCCCAAATTTGAAAAAATATTGATAGTTTATTTGTTCAGTACATATCCTTCTCATTGTTTGTGCCTTTATTTATGAGAACACAACCTTTTTCAAAGAGCCTTTTGTCTTATGACTTATGCCAACTGATAATGTTTCTGTTTGATTTCATGTTCCAGGTCTATGTCAAAGTTATTCTCCAAACTTGTTAGATTAAATCAAATCACATCATGCCTATTTTTTTGAGCCTAGCTTTTGACTCTGCATTTGGAAAAAAGACCTAGTAACTCAACTTTTCCCTTTCCTATTTTAGACCTTTTTTGGAACACTTTGACCTAGACCTTTGACATACCAATTTTTATTTAGACACTTGACCTTTTGTGCGTATGACAATTAACATTAGAAATTTGATGTGAGGCTATTTTATGCCAAGTCTTAGTACAAATCATTTTGGAGATACAGATCCACTTTCAAATCACATTGGAGATATAATCCACCCCTTCGACCAAGTTAGACCAAGTTTGCACCATTTGTCCTTAGGACATAGTTTTTTAGAGTTTGTAAAAATCTAAGTCTTTTTGTTTTTAGAGCTTTCATCATTTATGCAGATATGTCTCACTACAATTATGGTGGAGTCACTTACAATCTGACTTATGATAGAATGGTTGCACAAAATGAATTTTATGGATTTTTTCAAGACCCCAATGATGCTAATATGGTTTGTGAGATAGATTTTTATCCACCTCATATTAATCATTCATGATAACAAAGTCATGAAGTAACTTACGATCCAACTCAAGACCTTGATTGGTATAAAGAGGCTTGTGAAGAGGACTTTGAAGGCCCAAATATAGTTAATGTTGTTTGGGATACAAATCTATACCCTCTTTTAAAATATTAGTACATGGAACACAGTCAAGAACTAGGTTATGAGCTGACTCATGATTGGAATGATATGTTTTGTGAGGAAGACTTGGATGCTTTTGATTATTAAAGCAATAAAGTTTCATGATGTCCTTTTGTTATACAATAATCAACTACCCCTAACCCTCCTTTGGATTATACGAGCCATCAAGCTTTACAATGTCTAAGGAATACCATTACCATTCCTAGACCTAGTCCTTTGGCTTGTGTGAGCAACCAAGCCCCATAATGCCCCATCATCATTTCAGGACCTATTCCTTTAGATTGTGTGAGAAATCAAGCCCCAAAATGCCCTATCGTTACCATATTATGACTTTTTCCTTTAGATCATGGAAGCAATCATGCTCCCTAATGCCCTACCATTAGCCAACTATAGGTCATTCCTCATCCAGTATCAATCCCAACCAAACCTCAACTAATCCAATCATTTGAAGACCAGGCTATGTTAAAAATTGGTATTTTCCAACTCATTGGAAACCAAAGCCAAGAAAACCAACTAATCTAATATGTTTTTGTTGAACCAACCATTTGTGATAAGTTAACCTATGATGAATCACCTATTGATCCTATACCAATTATCAAGGAGTCTCGTACTGATGAGCCAATCTTTGCTGAGTCAATTCTTAATGATTATAATTACTTTTTGGCAAATCATTACCTTAACCATGTGCCTATTTTTCAAGAGCCTCATATTTACAAGCCAGTCTCTAAGGAGTTGTCTCTTGACCTATTTCCCATCTTAGAGGAGTCTCACTTTGACAAACTAGTTTTTGTGAAGCCCATTATACCATCGCAGGCCGTTACTTGTCCAAAACCAAATATTCAACAAGACATCATTGTAACAAAGTAATCATCAAATAAATAATCAAAATTAGAGTCAGGTTATATTATTGAATTGAAATTAGATTTAGCATTAGAATCAGAATTAATATTAGTTTCAACATCAAATTTAGAGTCCCTTGAGTTAGAATCAGACACAAAAGAAGAATATGTTCATGGCTATTACAACATTGGTTATGCATGCCTTATAGATCATTTTGAATACATTTATGATCCTTGTATGGTTTTTGAGGATGAGTACTTTAGCTTCAACATAAGTTATCCTATTATCTTTTATAAGGATTGTGTAGCCTCTCCCCATTCCATTACCATCCCACAAGCCATTACCATCAACCAAGATAGCCATATTATTGACATTCCATCTCCCACAAGTCTTGATTGGGATCAACATAATCATAATTTATTAAACTACATCGATGGAGACATAGCAGGTGAAAAAGAGCAAGGCGGCCAAGACCAAATTCATATAGTATAATAAAACTCTCCTAGTGAAACCTTTTCAGAGGTGTTAGGGGACAATCCAAGTCATAACTCAACATCTTCTAGTGAAACGTTTTTGGAAGCACTAGAAGACAATCAAAGTCAAAATCCAATTTTCATTAGTGAAACCTTCTCAGAGGTGCTACAACACAAATAAGACAAATTCATTGGTGAAAATCTCTTTAAGGCACCAATAACTAAGAATAAAAGTTCTTCACTATTTGATGAAGACAAAATAAAAGATCAAATAAAAATAGCTTCTTATCTACAGCCTAATCAGATGGTAGCTACTCTCAAGATCAGACAACAAAAAAATTTGATGGTCCTATTGAGAGAAAAATTATTTGACCCCACCACAACCAAAGTTATGTTGAATCCAGCATCAACAGATTTACATGTGATTGAAAGCACAAATCTTCATTTGTTTCCCCACCATTCCACATTCCATTATCATTTGCCATTCCATTTCACAATCAAACCTACCATCCATTATTTGTCCTTGTTTACTATCCATGGTCACACTTTCCTTTCTAAAGGCTACAAAGATACCTTGTCTTAATGCTTGAAGGAATCAAAATCAATGACCAAGGAAGAACACAACATTCTTGACATCTAAATCTATAGACACTTTTTGACAGAGCATCTATTCATATGAGGTGTGAACTACAAATTAACACGATCAAGTATTCTATTTGTATCATTTATTTATTAGGATGTGCATCTCCCCATCAATAGGAAATATAGAATCATATGTCATTTTACCATACCTAGACCAAAAAACATTTACCATACCATTTCACATTGTATGCTATTACAATTATTATATATGCCTATTTACCAATATTGTAGATCCCAACCATTTACCCCATCACTTAGGGGCAAACCTATTACCATTTTATCCTATTTATCAAACCATCATTATTTGTAGTGGTACATATCATCCTATAATTCCATCTTATTTAGACTAAAGCCTTTTTTTAGTCATCCTACCTAATCTTATTTTGATCTTGGTTCATTGGTTCTTCTTGCACCTTTTGTGAGAGGATTCTAATCAAGTTTCTAACAATCAATCCAATCTATGTTTATAATAACAACCTATGAAATTAGTGTGATAGTTGATTTGGTAAGATATATTTCATCCTATATCCACATTTGTTTATGTGAGCTTGATTATAACCACCTATGGGCAAATCAATGTTTCACCAGTCTTACTACTAATTATAACCACTTATGGGAAAATTAGTATCATTGACCTATGTCATTATATCCTAGTTATAACCACCTATGGGTAAACTAGGAGCAACACTTGTTTATCATGCATTATCACATCACCTTGCCATTATTATTTTCATTTGACTGGCCATTTGCCAAATTTGAGAACTTGTTGGGACCTAGGTAGTTTTTCCCTACCTTCTATGTGGATGGAATTAATTACTATGACTTGAGGTCATTTTAGGACTATGTGGGTCATGCTCAATTCATGTTGAGGTCACCTCAGTCCTCCTTTCCATATGCTCTCAACATTTTATGAGCAAGCCAAGACAAATTCTCTCACCATTTTGTGAGTAGGTATCTTGTCATTATCTAATGAGTTAAGATACCTTAAAATGTCAAAAATATTCATAACATTTCAAAAAAAAAAAAATCCAAAAATATTTGTCTAATCTAAGCCTAGTCAGTTATCCTTGATCTGCCTTACTGGGGCATTGTCATTGTTAGGATGCTTTCTTTTAATTTCAAGCTTTCTATTTGTTTGTTTATTTTAGGTTGTTTGTTTATTTGTTTATTTGTTCAGTTACCTATTTGTTTGCTTTCACACTATTTCCTTGACTCAGTCTATATTTGTTCATTGGGTGATTCCTTGAGCACATTATTCTTGAGTCTATCCATATTCACACGTCAATATTGTCATCATGGTTTTTATCATTAGTATATTATTTTAAAGTGTTTATTAGATATCGAGAGTCAGTCCTTATGCATATTTTGGCCACGCCTTTATGGCATTCTATCATGAAGCCTACCATCACATGATACAACAAAAATTAGCTTCAAGAAGGTCTACAATCAATAGAGCCATAGAAGTTTCTCTTTGGCACCTTGGAAAATCCTTCCATCCCACCCTTGATCAAATCAACCCAATGACCATTATAGTTGTATCATTGCTAGTCAAGATGAGCATCTCCTCATTGGTAGGTATAACTATATCATTCACACTGATCAACCTTATTCTTCTATTCATCTATTTCATCACTTTCCACTTGCTCATATTTAATCTATATTTTAGGTTATATCTTTGAGTTATGCTTGCTAATTAGCCCTAACTAGGACATAATCATCTTTAGCTAATCTAGGTCCACTTAATGATTATAACTGCCTATGGGCAAATCATTATTTTGACTTCTATTCTTTATTATAACTACCTTTATGAAAGTCAGTAATCATTTTTACATCAATGCATGCAAGCATTTTCTTGTTTGGATTAATATTAACCATGAGTTAATTCCTTATTTCTTGTTTCTTTTTGAGGGACCATCCATCAACAAATGTGATGGCCACTCCCTTTAGGGGGCATCATCATAGACTTCTTAAAACCATTTGGAGCTTTGTTCTTCAACCGTCATCTTATTTTTGGCATACATTCCATTTCTCATTATTTGAGAAGACATTCCTTTGCCTATGGTTTGCAACATCTTCCCAAATAGGGGCAAACTGTAGACACCTAAATCTAGCCACCGATAACCTCCAATTAGGCTTTTGGCCAATTTCTACCTAAAACACACAATTTGGCCTAAAAACACTAAAATATGCTAAATGATGTGAAACTGACATATTCAAGTGCTGATTTTGGCTAGGGTATCCCTAAATAGGGTAATGCAATTTGTGGGCTAGCTAACTTTTATCAGTTCATTTTGAGTCAAAATTCTAAATTTGCACCTGGGTGCTTTGGATTACTCTTCCCTATCAAATCTTCTACAAAAGGCACATGCCTTTGTTATTTGTTATTGGTAACATCCTAAATGGGAATATGGTTCCAATGCATCTGACAACATCTTCCAATTCCAATCCAGTCAAAGTTTGGACCAATAACAAGGCATTCTAATTGATTTGAGTGATTTGTGCATAAAGTGCTTAATCATGCTTATGAGCTAATTAACCCAAATGAAGGCATAATCAAGAATTCCATGGAATCTTGTTGAATACTTGTTTTTAGAAATGAATATTGAATATCTGCATCATCAAGTGACCTCATTTCTTTGGAAGACATCCCTAGGCCATAAATGCCACAAATATCAAGATTCATGCCCTCCATGCCTCATCACTACCTTCCATGATGCCCTCCATGCCTCTTAATTGCCCTTTATTCTAATGCCATGATGAGGATAATTAAAAAATTAATTCCAAAAATTGAATTAATCCTTAACCACATATTTCAATCTTGAGATGGACAGTTCAGGTTGATTCTAATCAAATATAAAAATTTATAAATAGGAGGCCTCACAACATCATTTCTAAGCTTAATTTGTGCAAAGTTATAATGTAATATTGGTTCCAAAATCTTCATGAAACTAGTGTTACCATGCCAAATTGATGTCAAGCCAAGCCAAGCCACAAGCCAAAGGTGCCAAAGAGAAGAGGAGATAGCCAAGCCTCCTTTGATGAAGACTTCATGAGCATGAATCGAGCAAGCCACCATCACAAAGATATTTGGAGCATCCAAAAAAGGTGAAAGAATTCTTGTGTTTTCATTCCTTGATTTCTAGTTGTGTTTGTCATTTGATTTTGTTAACTAAGCTTTCCCTAGTGTCTAGGCCTACATATGTTATGCTATTAGTGTGTTTATTTCATTTTGTTTTTATTTTGGAACTAACACCATACTAACCATCCACTCTTGAGTCAAATTACTAGATCACAATAAGCACACACAATAACATTCAATATAATAAACATAGAGTCCCACATAGTACACTCAATGAACATAAATGGTCACATAGGTTAAGAGACACACATAATGAATAATGAATCTCACATATTGATAAATAAATGTCACATAATGAGAGATAAATCTCATATAAGGCAAGAACCACATACAATGTAATAAAAACACAAGGATCACATCATACAAAATTTAAAATTAAACACACATTAAGGCATGTAATGCAATAGACAATGGTCATAATATGCAACAAACAATAATAAAAAACATGCATAGAACAAGCAAAGCTAGTGTAGTGCCCAAAATTTCACCCAAATAAAGCCTAAGAGACACACATAATGAATAATGAATCTCACATATTGATAAATAAATGTCACATAATGAGAGATAAATCTCATATAAGGCAAGAACCACATACAATGTAATAAAAACACAAGGATCACATCATACAAAATTTAAAATTAAACACACATTAAGGCATGTAATGCAATAGACAATGGTCATAATATGCAACAAACAATAATAAAAAACATGCATAGAACAAGCAAAGCTAGTGTAGTGCCCAAAATTTCACCCAAATAAAGCCTATAAAATTATTACTATTTTTTTCCTTCTCTTGTGCAATACTATTTCTACCCAAGTATACACTTCAACCATTAGCACAACCATACTAATGTGTGCCTTAAGTAAATGAATCTTATAATCCCACATCCAAAATTAAAGGTAACCTTAAATGTATACAAACCCACTTAATATATGTTATATGCAACATAGACATTCACATTCTATTTTAAAAAAATAATGTATAATGGCATGCGATAAACTAGATGTGACTAAGCTATGTCAACTACACTAGAATCATTATGGAATACTACACTCAAATTATATATTCAAGCCTATAAATATTAACTTATATTAATGAAACCAATATGGAATCTCATCCCAATGGTATGGAATGTGACCCATCAATGATTTATTGACACTTTGTTTCTACAACTACAACTATAAGCATGTTAAAGCTACATAAGCAACCATGATTCTAATTAGACAAACTAAAATATAATCATTGTACCACCATGATTACAATATTAAATTTTAACCATTTTTATCTATGTGGATTTACCCAACCATGATACATCCAGACTTGACTAGCTTACCTCACAAACAAGTTACAATTTTGTTAAATTGCCTATCAAATGATGATGGATAAAATACCCCCATGAGGTGAAAAATATTTTAAGAATTTATTATATATAATATTAGCTATATAATACCACTAATAACCTACAAAAACAATCTCTTGAAATTTAAATACTAAAATAACTTGACATTCCAAATGGTGCTTAACATAGAAAATTGTTCAACTAGACAAT
>JARHVA010000151.1:0-137500 GCA_037957365.1 Torreya grandis
TCTCAGGACTATAGGTTTTGATTTCCATACTCGAGACCTTGATTATGATTTTTGATGATCACCTTGAGCTAATTTTTGTCATATAATTTATGTTTTAACTTTCATTCTCATTTTGAAACCTTCAAACAACCTTATAGCATAAATCTAGGGTCACTGTCTCGACTGAGACACCCTTCCCTTAAGACCTTACTTATAGGTGAATATAGGGACATCATTCATTTTATTATGGTGTTCATCAAATCTTTGAATTTTTTTTTGAGGTCACATAGTAAATATTTACTTTTCATTCACCTATATGTCTCATTGACTTCAAACAATAACTTCATCTTTTGACTGAGACATTTTCTTCTCTCATGACCCCTACTAGTTTTAGATGAATACTTGGGCTATTTGGGTATTGGTCATGATGAAATAGACTTAATTTTAATACTAAAGAGGCACTATAAATTTTAGAGACTTTTGTGAACCTTTAAAATTCTTAAATACTCATCAAAATATCATTCCAACTCAGCTATTAGTGTACTCTGCTATAGGTGCACATTTAGGCATTATAAGGACTACTAGGGGTACATGAACTTGAAACATTACATATAAAATTCTCTAGTGGTTACCTTTATTTCATGAATTTTATCTCCATAATTTAAGTTACTTACACTAGTATCAAGTTTTAGTTACCCCTTTGGGTGAAAAAGGTCTCATTTGCTTCTCAGTACTATAGACAACATTGGAAAAATTTAGTGTGTTTGGAAGCAACTTTGAGACCCCAAATGATCCTTTTCAACTTACCATTATCCTTTAAAACCTTACATATGTCCTTGTACTAGGTATATGCTATACTATAATCATATTATGAGGAAGAAAAGGTGTTAAAACCTTGTTTTATGGTGTTTCCAAAACACCCCTAGACCTTTGTTTGGTCATTTTAGAGAAAGTTTCCCAGAATTTGGTCCTTGAACCTTTTGAGATAACCTCCCATCTTATGTATCCAATTAAAAATTCAAACAAGGATTTAATGGTCTCTAACAATTATAATAATTTCATAATGGTGTCAAAAATAATTTCAACCTTCTATTCAAGAGCCTATAGACCTCTGTTTACCTGTAGGTGGATATTCACATATACACAGGCAACAAAGAGAAGGTATGAACAATCTTTCTCATGATCAAGCCCAAAATACTTACAATGTGAACATGAAAACTCCATAAATTTTGAAGTCTTTGAACAAGTCAATATAACTTGATCTCAATGTAAAGTTTCTATTCAAGATCCTGTATATGGCATTTTCATGGTAGATTGGCTAGCAAGTAGCATATAATTAAAAATTCATAAAGATTGATTTGAGAAAAGATGTTGTTAAGTGAATGTGGCTAATATAAAATTTTATACATGTAAATCAACCAAAATTCATCCTATAAAACCATTATCAAAGCAAGAATATCCTTCAAATGGTGAAAATATTGCTCATAACACAACAATTGAATCTTCCTACAAATTTGATGTACTTGACCCATTAAAAAAATTCCAAATGTGAAACCAAGAATGGAATACAATATAGGACATATCCAAAATCAACTGGAAATAATATCAACAAGTGATTTATATGTAATTACTCAAATAAGATCAAAACTTGAAGGGTACACAGATTGATAGGTTGTTTTGGAAGTTGAACTTCAAATGGATGGTTCATAAAACATGGTTAACCAAACTAAAACTTATTGATATTAAAATTGATATACCTAATTTTAATATCACCTTCCAAAAACGTTTGACCTAAAACCCCTTGTGCTGATTGTACCAAGCAAAAACTTGAGTGTCACTTCAATCTACCAAGAAGGGCAAAAATGTAGTTGAAAGGTTTTGGGCCAAAAATGGAACTTTAAAATAAAATAAAACATGTAAATGAGTGTGGGGGAGCTTAAAAGACACTTTTTACCATTTTCCAAGTAGCACACTTCCCAAGGAGGTTGTACAAGTGCCAAAATCTTCCATTTGTTTAATAAAACTAATTTTTCTTCTTATGAACCTAAAAATTTCAGTATTGTAAATTATTTAAGAGATTTTTGGACAAATTTGGAATGAAATCACCCATTGACACTTTCACATTTCCCAAGAAACATGTACAAATCATTAAATTCACTAGTTTGACCTCTCAAATGACCCAAAAATGATATATAAACATAAAAACTAATTGACCAAATATATTATAACATTAATTGACATACATTAACCTATAAAACACCTAATTAAAATATATTATACCCCCTTATAGCCCTAAAAATCAAGTTTTTTACTAGGGGTGCCCCAATTTGACCTAAAAGTCAAATTTGGTCAATAAATTGGTGAGTCATAGGGGTAGTATGCCTATTATACCAACTAGACCAGTAGCCTTATTAGTCCATTGGGATTAGAATTCATCTAAGGACTGATAAAAAAAAATAAAATTTTGATCATGACTACTAAATTTGATCAATACAAGACACTAAGACTACCTCAACCACACACAAAGCAAATGACACACACAACAAAGAAAACAAACACACAAGACACACACATGTGCTCTAAGAACTTAGGGGAAATTTAAAACAAATATTATATACAACTAAAAACCAATCATACCTCCCTTTCTAGGATCAAAGGGAAAGTTTCTTGAATCTCCTTTTGCATGAGATGGATGAGGAAAGTTTCTTGAGATTGAACATTTGATGAACTAGACCTATTCCTTGACACTTCATTTGAATTTTTCTCAAGTATATGATCTTCAAATAGGTCTCCAATTTAGACATATTCCCCTTGAACTTGTGCACACATTTCATTTTACTACCCACTTTCTTTCTTATGATCAAATTTCATCTTCTTTGTACGCATGGTCCCAAAAGGAATGATCTCTTACTCTTTAAAAGATTGAGGCCAATAGAGATTTGCCTTGACCTCAAAAATCTAGTGTGGATTTTTTTATTTCTCACTTATGACATGTTGGATAATGTCATTTTTCTCATCTATGACACCTTGGACAATGTCATCTTTCTTACCATCACTTGTAACCAGCCCTAAAGGAGTTGTAGACACCTTAAAAGATTCAAACTCTTTGCAAGTGTCCTCAAATATCTTTCATATTTCATCATGATCATCATGAACAGGAAAATCAAGAGATACTCTAAATTCTTCTTTATATTCCAAAAGGACCTCTTCAAATATTTTTTCTTTAACACAAGGAGTGTATGTTTCATCATCAACCAAACAAGGATATTCAAGACAAGAACTCACCTCTTCTTCATCACTTAGGACCTATTGAGAGATTTAAAAGTGCACCTCATATATCATAATCTGATGTTTTTTATCAAGGGATGCAACATCTTCAAATTCCTTCATAGTGATGTCAAGACTAGGCATCTTGAAATCCAACGACCTAGCCCAATAAGGCTGCCAAGGAGTTGCATTTTCCTCAAGTGAAATTTCTGAATTTTCCTCAACCACTTTCTCTTCTTGAGGTTACCACACCATAGTTACACCAAGACAAATGGTTCTTGGATGAGTAAAATATTAGCTAGTTGGTGGAGGTGGAATATAGGGCTCAAAATCAGGTTGAGACTGCAAAGTGTGAGGCTCTTTTGGGAGCTCTTGAGGAAGGATAGGTAGACCTTGGGTTAAAAAAAATTGAGTTTCTTCCTTCCACTTGACATTAAATTCATTCAAATCTGATTAAAATTGGGAAATCTATTTTATGAGGTTATATTGGGTGTGTTTAGGCATAGGATCTTCTTTTGGGTTTAAACCTTCCATCTCATCTTGATCTAAAAATCTCATCTTTGCCTCTAATTCTTCAATTTGTTTGGCTAGGTTATCTTTGAAAATATTCTCTTGGAGATAATAGGAATCATCATGAGCACATGGATTGAAATAGGGATGCCATGGAGCACAAGAAGCTTCTTGAGGAAGAGTGGAAGAGACTTGCAAAAATCAACTCCATTCTCCACTTCACACTATTGGGAAATGCTTCTATCTTCCTTCTTTCCCCATGACTCTAATATCTTACTCTAGCTTAGGATGTTAAGATTATAAACCTTTTCTTGAGGAAAGGTAGGAGGATTTTTTATAAGATCAATAGTCTCCTCAAACTCACATTCTTTGTCAAGGCTTTTCTCCTCTTTCTTTCCCCATGACTCCACTATTTTATTCCAACTTAGGACCTTGGAATTACGAGTCTCCTTTTGAGATGGTAGGGATGCAATGTGAGAGGGAAATGAGGGTTTGGACTCCAATTCCTTTTTTTCCAACATGTAATGTTGCATATGCATATTTTACAACTCAATTTACCTATCAATATTAGCTTCAAACACAAAATTTCTTTTTTCAACTCTCTCCTCCAACTGATTTGGAAAAGGATGACTTTGATGGGCTTGATTTAGCTCATGAGTAGGGCTCATGTATGGCTGGTATGAAACTTGGGGAAGTGGATATGAAATCTGATAGGTATGGTGAGTTTTAATTTCATGAAATTCTATCATATCCTCTAAATAAAATACTAAACCACTCACATCGAGCGTCTCACTTGTGAGCCTTTGCCAATGGCTCTCTCAATAGGTACCTTTTCTCTTTTGATCAAATCTAATTCTTATCTCACCTTACTAATAACATGATTAGGAACCTTTATACCACATTCCATTTGAGTATCAATATGCAAAATATATTTATCATATCCCAAGAATGTCTAGGTTGACTAGGAGGAGAAAAATATTGAGAAGATATTCTTGATGCTTGAAAAGATGCCTCCAAAGGTTGACTGTTGAGAGACAACACCAAAAATCTCTCAATCTCTTAGGACAAGTGTCCCACTAGGCATGCCAAAACCTATTTTCACTTGGATTTTCAAAATTTAAGGATACATAAATATATCTTCATCCAATTTTCATAATGGAATCACCTTTAGGCTTGTGGATAGCTTAAGGAATGAGGTAAATCTCTAGATAGGGCTAGCTCCCTTGATGTACCACTTAGGATTGAATCTACTACTAACTTTGGGGGATGAAAAGGGAGAGATAAAATTAAAAGAAAATATAAGATAATGAGGTGATACACCAAATCAATTGGATTACTTACAACCAATTACATTCTACACTTGAGACCACGAAACAAACTAAAACACACATTCCTTCAATCTTCATCTTCTTACATCAATGTTACATTGTGAGGTCATGAATGAATGTGTAAATCTAGGAGGAATAGAAAAGAGGCCTTTAATGTCACTAACGAAAATAATAACTCAATAATCCTTATAAATCCCTTAAAAAACCTCACATGCTCTACAATAAATTTTTTCCAACTACAAACAAGGTGAAAGAATGAGACCACATGCTAAGAATCCATAGTCTTCACTAAACAAGATTCATCATTCAAGTGGAAAAAACTTATTAAAAGTCATGAATAGGTAACACTTATTCATTTAATTTTTCAAAATTTATACAAATGATCAAGGCTTCACCATACTCAGGTGGAGCATCCATACAATGCCAAAATGGCTAACTCTTATAGAGTTTGAGAGTGAGAGAGAAGAAGAGAAGTCAAAGGGTAAAAAGGACATGTTTAAATATAATAAAATAAGTTAAAAATTAATTATAAAAAGGTATGTTATGAACCATGTACGTTATGGAAGTCCAAGTGTCCATACAAGTCATCAAAGTTATGCAAAATGGCACAAAACTCCTCTTTTTGCACATAAAAACTGCCTTCATGATTGGGCATGTTTGTAAATATTATAACTGATGAGGAACAAGTATAATTATTATAATTAAGTTTAGGGACATTTAAAATTCCTATCCATTCATTGGTTTCATGCTTGGTCTTATGGAAACCTCTAAAAAGAAGCCATCATCATCTGTTATCCAGAAAATTGCCCTTCTATGCACCCTAAAAACTTGGACTCAAAATTAGCATTATTTGTCCATGAAAATACATGGGAGGAAGTTTATGACACATTTAAGGACATTACATGTCCTTATAGGCATTATGGACACCTTAAAATGAGCTCACTTGAAGTTTTCCATCTTCTTCACTAGCTTGTCCAATTTGCCAGATTTGATCAACTGAGTTGAATCACTTATTTGGGGAAATTATAAGTTTTTTAAGGAATTAAATTAATATTTTGAGTTATATTAATTATTATTCTTCCACCCAATTTTTTTTTCATCTCTTGAATCTTCTTATAGATTTCACAACACATAAACTAGTGAGAAAAATCTTTTTTCTACATCCATCTGTATAATTCTATACAAACAAAAAGGTATAGATAATCTTGGGTGAGTCCTATAAAATTTAAAAAATGTTCCATGATATAAATATTCCCTTATACTATCCTTCCAACTCAATCTTCCCAAACTGGTCCTTAACAAGGGTTTGCAAGGGTTTCTGAGCAGTTTTGGATCTTAAGGATTGTTCATAAAAGTTCCACATCCAAACATAAAAAAAATGCCACAAAAGTGATCTTAGGTGACCATAATAACCACCCTCAACTTATTTTTCCACCATAAAAACCTTCATGGGATATATGAGTAACCAAACCTGCCTCACCAAGCTTTTTTCTCATCTTGCACAAGTTTGATTTAGTTTAAGGTCCAAAAATGGGCTCTCCTAGTTTTATTTTCACTATAAGAGTTTTAAAACCTCATTAATATAACCATGAACATTATTACAAAAATTCTAAGGCTTAATTCATGATATAAGTGATGGTGAACCCCCATTTGAATACTAAGTGTAGCCATGTCCAATAGGCTTACCTAAAAATTTAGCTCAAAATGATATTTCTTGGTGGATTATCTATATAAAAAAGCTTAAATGCATCAATTATACCTCTAAAAACATGACTCAATCAATTAGGAATATTTTCAAAGGTTGGGGATGAATATGATCCTCCATTTGGATTCTAAACCTAGGAATGCCCATCATGTATGACTGTAACCTTAGGAGTGTAGGGTTCCCTATTCGGTTTCCATCCTCCTTACTTGATTCTCCATGATTTCATCAGTTTTATTGAACTCTTAAAATCATTATTAATTCTCTCTTTGACTTTTGGTTCACCTTTTTACCACTTTTTTCTTAAATTTGTAGGGTTCTCACTCCTCAAAAGTGCTCTATCTTTAAGATAAAAAAGGGGTGTTACCCTATTCCCTAATAAAAACCAAGTATTGGAGAGGATTATCCAAGTTTTTAGGATGCTTTGTAAAAAAATTTACCCCTCAGTTTGGTGTTTTGACCCCTCAATGCTCAAAACATCTAAGACTGACTTTTTATAGATGGATTGTGCAAGGTTTAATCACATAGAGTGATATACTGCTTGATGGGAGTTATATATCTATCTCTTTTTTGATATGTGAAGATGTCCTTATTTAATAATAACAAAATTGACCAAGTTATAATTCATCACCTCATCCTTCTTCACCTTTATCTCATGCTTTGGTTAGTTAAGACTGAGCACATTTGTCTTGACTACAATTATGTTAGAAGGTATACCTATAGGTATAATTATATGAATATAGGTCTTTAGAATGGTGTTTTAGGGTTTAGATGAGGTTATAAACACCATAAATATTCTTATTCATCCACTTATTCTTTCACATACACTCATACTGCTTGCCTAAGATGAATGTGTTACTAGGTTATGGCATTAACCCCTATTAGATGACCCTACTATATATGACTGGTGAACGATCCAAGCTTGTAAAATCAAAATAAATAACCTCCTTATAACTATATACGATAATTTTATACTTTTTTCAAGTGATTTTCCCCATATTCATACACCTTAGTTCATGAATCAATTCCTCAATGCCTTGACTGAGACAACTATCTTTTTACCCTGCATATGTGTGCATTCAGGCCTGTAGGTGTTGATTTCCATGTTTGAGACCTTGATTATAATGTTTTTTGATCAAATTTATCTCATTTTGGTCATATATTACATTTTTTGACTTTAATTCTCCTTTTTAAACATTCAAACAACCTTTTAACAGAAATCTAGGGTCACTGTCTTAGCTGAGACACCCTTCCCTTAAGACCCTTCCTGTAAATGAATACAAGGATCTTAGTTATTTGATTATGGTGTTCATAAAATATTTTAAATGAATTTAGAGGACACATAATTAATATTTACTTTTCATTCACCTATATGTCCCATTGACTTCAAACAATACCTTCATCTTTTGACTGAGACATTTTCTTCTCTCAAGACCCCTGTTGGTTATAGATGACTAATTGGGCTATTTGGGTATTGGTCATGATGCCAAAAACTTAATTTTAATCCTAAAGAGTCACTATCATTGTTATAGACTTTTATTCACCTTGAAAATTCTTAAATACTCATTAAAATCTCATGCTAATTCAACTGTCAGTGTACCCTATTGAAGGTGCACATTTAGGCATTGTACGGACTGCTAGGGGTACATGAACTTGAAAACTTACATATCAAATTCTCTGGTGGTTTCCTTTAGTTCATGAATTTTATCTCCATAATTGAATATAATTAAACTAGTATCAATTTTTATTTACCCCTTTAGGCTAAAAAGGTCTCATTTGCTTCTTAGGCCTATAGACAACATTGGAAAAATTTAGTGTTTGGAAGCAACTTTGAGACCCCAAATGACACTTTTCCACTTCCCATTATCCTTTAAAACCTTACATAGGTACTTTTAATAGGTATAGGATATACTCTAATCACATTAGAAGTAATAAAATGTGTTACAACCTTGTTTTATGGCGTTTCAAAAACACCCCTAGACCTTTGTTTGGTCATTTTAAAGAAAGTTTCCTAGAATTTGGTCCTTGCACCTTTTGAGATAACCTCCCATCTTATGTATCCACTTAAAACTTAAAAAAAAGTTTTTATGGTATCTCATAATTATAATAATTTAATAATCATGTCAAAAATAATTTCAACCTTCTATTCAAGAGCTTATAGACCTCTGTTCAACCACCTGTAGGTGGATATTCACATATACACAGGCAACAAAGAGCAAATATGAATAATGTGCATGAGAAAGACTTCATGAACAAGCCAAAAATACTTAAAATGTGAAAATTAAACCTCCCAAACTTTTTAATTCTTGGATCAAGTCAATATAACTTGATCTCAATGTAAATTTTCTCTTCAAGTTCCTATATATGGCATTTTTATGGTAGATTGGCTAGCAAGTTGCATATAACTGCAACTTCATAAAGATTTATCTGAGAGAAGAGGTTTATAAGTTAATGTGGATAAGATAAAATTTTAGACATGAAAATTAACCCAATTTCATCCTCTAAAACCATTATCAAAGCAAGAAGATCCTTCAAATGGTGAAAACATTGCTTGTAACATAACAATTAGATCTTCATGCAAATGTGATGTACTTGAACCCTAAAAGCAATTAAAAATGTGAAAAAATCATGTAATACATTAAAATAAATATCCAAAATCATTTGGAAACAATATCAACAAGTAATTTCTATGGAATTTCCAAAACAAGACCAAAACCTAGAGGGTGCACAAACTGATAGGCAGTTTTGGAAGCTGAACTTCAAAAAAATGGTTCATAAATCATGGTTGAAAAAAGTAAAAATTATTGATATGAATATGGATATCATTTATTTTAATATCAAATCCAAAAAAATATTTACTTGAAACCCCTTGTGCTGACTGTACCAAGCAAAAACCTGAGTGTTACTTCAATCTGTCAAGAAGGGCAAAAATACAATAGAAGAGTTTTAGGAAAAAAATGGAAATTTAAAAGTAAATAAAATGTATAAATTAGTATTTTGGAGTTAAATATACACTTTTCACCATTTTCCAAGTTTCACACTTCCCAAGGAGGTCGTACAAGTGCCAAACTCTTCCATTTCTTTAAAAAATCTAACTTTTCTTCTGATGAACCTATAAATTCAAGTTTTTTCAGTTATTTAAGACATTTTTGGATGCATGGGGCATGACATAAATGATTTATACTTTAAAATTTCTCAATAAACCCATAAAAATCACTAAATGCTCTAATTTAACCCCTCAAATGACCCACAAATGAGATAAGGGCATAAAAACTACTTAACCAAAGCTAATATAAAATTAATTAACACCAATTAACTTATAAAACACCTCATGAAAATATGTAATACCCCATTATATGCCTAAAAATCAATTTTTTAACTAGGGGTGCCCCAATTTGACCTAAATGTCAAATTTGGTCAACAAGTACTAGGTGATCAAGTCAATTTAGAAGATAAACAATTCACTATTATATTGATAGAACTCACAAAGAGTTTGGGAAATAAAAAAAAAAGTTTTAGCATTGTGCACACAAGGACAAGTTCTCAGGATGGAAATAGATGTCATATATCAACTCCTTAACGAGTATGAATAGGTAAGCAGGCTAAGCAGATAACCTAAGATATGCTAAACTGGAGATAGTATTTAAATCAAATTTTGGATATTTTGATTCTTGAATTTACCACTATCGACAAAGATAAAGATTTATTATAGGATCAAATGACAACTACATAAAAAATGAGCGATACACTCAAATAATTATTGAATTCTATGCATGTTTCTATATAGAAACTACAAGTAAGGCATAATAAAACAATGTGTAACACTTTTGTAGCCATCCAATCGTAGAGCAAAATAGATAGATTGGATGAGATCATATTGAGTATTCATAAAAAATAATATAATTTAAAGGCATTTATTATAATCATAGATGAGGTTTTGAAAAACATAATGATGACCCAAGTACTATTGCAAATTCTACTTGCCATAAAATGCAAAGTTCTCATCGAATGGAAAATGCTCAAGTAGGATCTCACTCAAGTTGATCCATTGTAATATCCCCTCTAAACAGGAAATATAGCAACACAAAAAAAAATCCCCTCTAAACAGGAAATATAGCAACACAAAAAAAACTCTGAACAAGATATAACTTTTGTTGAATAAATTCAGAATGATCACAATAATATAGTCTCTTAATAACAAATTACAGACTATATCACTTGTCCTTCTAAACTATTACAATTGTAGTCCTTTCTTATGCATATAAATATGAAATACAGTCTTAAAAACCCTGACTTAGCAAAACTGGAAGCAAAAACTGGAAACTGGAAGCGAAAATTGGATTCTAGAAGGTCTCGACCTGCTGTGTCGAACACACAGTCGCCGACGTCGGTCACTGCAGGTCAGCTTTCTGCCAACGTCGGTCTTCAGTCGACCGATGTCGGTCACTAGAAACCCTCTGTCTACCGAGGTCCGTTCCTGAGTGATCTATACGGACCTGTACAGACTTTGTACGGCCGCCAATTAAGCACGCTTCCCTGTTTTCAACCCCTGATCTGAAAATATACGTTTCTAGCACAGAAGATCTCTAGCTGTATAATTTATTGAGTCAAAACAAGAATAAAGAAATACCTGGAATATCTGTAATAACTTCTGTGTGAAGTTATCTCTCAAACCTAAAATTCTGTGATAACTTCTGGATGAAGCTATCTCTCACTTTGGCAATAGATTAGCTGATATTCCACAGCCTCTTAATTGCACACACTGAAGAGGGAACGTTCTCCAATGTAGATGGAATCCTTGAACCCTAGGCTCAGTCTTCACAGAAGAAATTCTCAAAATCAATATCAATAATCCATAGCATAATCAATAATGGCCTCCATGAGAAACCCTTATACCCTCAAAAAGATATGCTTGCCCTAATTACGGTTTCTTAAATTAGAATTAGGGTTTCTAATTAAAAATAGGCTAAATAATTAATATTTAATTAAATCAATCAAATATTAATATCTCCCTCAATACATGTCAGATCCATGAACCGATCGAAGCTAGTGAATCAGGGAGTGATTCCACACATAACCATACCACAGTAAAGGCGCTCTGCTGTATATCAAATATCCCTAAAAAGTAGGAGCTCAGGCCAAATGTGTCTGAAATACCCTGAATAAAAATCAAATGTAGAAATCCTGTGAATCAAAGTCGAGCCAAGCTCCATTATGACCCTCTATCCATCTTATTAGCCTACGAAGGTCGCATAATAGGCTAACCATGAACTCAGAACATGTCAATTGAAAAGGGGACATGACAATCTGCCCCTCCTAGAATTGCTTGCCCTCAAGCAATCACTGAATGACAAATCAATCAATCCACCTGGATCCAAAATATAGTTTTGATCTCCGCCACTGTCAATTAACACGAACCCCGTGCCATGTCCATCCCAACTCTCATGTAATGGCGTCCCATCATCTCTATTACTAAGATAAGCACCCCAACATCCAATCCATAAATGAAAACCAGCAAGCAAACTCCTTACCTGAATAATATCTAAAACTGGATTGTGAAGGCTAGACATAGTCATATCATCATCAACCTGTGACCCGACTGTAACAGAAAGTTGAGTCCTCACCACATGTGACAACTCTTGAACCGAACTCACCTCAAGACCAAGCTCATCCTCATACCTCTCCTGTGTTGGCGCCAAGGTGCTCTCGTCATCACCCTCTATCATGTCATGTGGTATAGGTACCTCCATCCGATGAAAAAACATATATCTGAAGCTGCTGCCCCGTATTGCCTTAAGAATATGTGTCATCCCATCAACATTAAAGAGAACCTCCATGTCCTTGAGATGAAGAGTAACTTCCTCAAATGAATGAAGCCACTTCATACCCAAGACTAACTCTATATCCCCCATGTTTACCACATAATAATCAGCCTTGAACTCATAGTTGTTCAAGCGCAATGGGAGGTCTCTAATCATACGCTCACACTTAAGAGTGTGACCATCGGCTACCTTAACACTGATGCCCTCAAAATCTACGATAGTGAGTCAACGCTTCTCCACAAATCTAGCATCTATGAAATTATGAGTGGCTCCTGTATCAAGAAGGGTGATAACCTTCTGCCCTGCCAAAACTCCACAGAGTCTGAATGACTCATTCGACTGAATTCTGGATATGCGTGCCTCCTGTAGGTGTAGATCTAACTCTACCTCTGCATTAGGCCCTGAAGCCTCTGCCTCTGCCCCCTCAGAACTGTTATGCTGTTCGGAATCCTCAGAATCTGAATCTTCATAATATATCCACATCATACGATTCGCCTTGCCTTTAGGCCTCAAAGGACAATCGTGATGAATATCATATGGACCTTTGTAGTAGAAGCAAAGCTTCTTCCTACGTAAATCATTAAGCGCCTCACGATCCAAAGGTGGTGCTGCAGGATTTGCCTTTGAATCATTTTTAACCCCAGATTTATCTATGTTAAAATCCGGTCTCTCTGTATCCCCGTGGGAGTGCTTATGGTCTCTAGATAAAGAAGTACCTTTGGAGTTAGATTTATTGGATGGGGCTGCCATCTCCATATCACGTGCCTTCCTCATAGCTACCTATAATGAAGGAGGATCAAAGGCTTTGATCCAACCTCTCAATGGTTCTGTCAATCCCTCTATGAAGAGAACTACCAATCTACGCTCTGAAATATTGGGCACCATGACTGCCAATCTCTGAAACTCGCCAATGAAGGACTCCAAGTTACCTGTTTGTCTCAACTGTGCCAGATCTCAAAAGTAAACCTTGGGATCTTTCCTGTCAAACCGCTCAACCAATCTATCCACAAAGTCCTAGTACTCTGTTACCTAATTATGCTGAAGTGTTACCATACCATGGTACCACCAATCATGTGCTACTCCATCCAAGTGCAAAGTGGCGTATTTGATGGCCTCTATCTCTGACATTGGTCTCAATGCCAAAAATGTGTCAAGCTTATGAACCCAAGCTTGAGCTGTCATCTTGCCGCTGCCGTCAAAAGTAGTCAAAGAAAGCTTACCAGTAGCCTTCTTCAGCTCACTGAATTGAACTCTAGGCCTCCTGTCCTGTCTAACCAATTTGTAGTGCTCTCTCCTAAGATTGACAAAACGATCAAAGGTCATCCTCTCCTAAACATGAGGAGGTAATAAGTCCCACTCATCATTTGTAGCCATGTAAACATCTGCAAATGGGTTATTCCCTGCTTCCTCTGCTGGTGCCTATAGTTCTTCTTGAACAAAAGTAGGATGTGTAGGTCTATCAGCTATTCTGGAGTGAGTCTGCTATGGTCTCTGATTAACCATAGCACTCCTGTCATCTCTTTGGTCCCCGTTCTATCCATTAGGTGCATTCATTCTCTCTATCATAGTCATAAGTGCCTGTAGTGTCTGAGTCATCTGCTGTTGGCTTGTCATCATAGCACGTTGAAATTCTCTAGTGCCCTGATCAGCATCATACCTGTGGCCCCTGGGTGGGCTGCCCTCATGTCTGTCACTCATGATGGTCGGTGGCTGATCTAACACCTGGGTACCTTCAAGCAAGGCTCGGCTGCATGTGTTATACCTGTGTGGTCCCAACTCTTGTGACTACATAAGATCTGTCAAACCCTCAGGATGGCAGGATTTAGCTCTGATACCACTGTAATATCCCCTCTAAACAGGAAATATAGCAACACAAAAAAAACTCCCCTCTAAACAGGAAATATAGCAACACAAAAAAAACTCTGAACAAGATATAACTTCTGTTGAATAAATTCAGAATGATCACAATAATATAGTCTCTTAATAACAAATTACAGACTGTATCACTTGTCCTTCTAAACTATTACAATTGTAGTCCTTTCTTATGCATATAAATATGAAATATAGTCTTAAAAACCCTGACTTAGCAAAACTGGAAGCAAAAACTAGAAACTGGAAGCGAAAATTGGATTCTGGAAGGTCTCGACCTGTTGTGTCGAACACACAGTCACTGACGTCGGTCACTGCAGGTCAGCTTTCTACCGACATCGGTCTTCAGTCGACCGATGTCGATCACTGGAAACCCTCTGTCTATCGAGGTCGGTTCTTGAGTGATCTGTACGGACTTTGTACGGCCGCCAATTAAGCACGCTTCCCTGTTTTCAACCCCTGATCTGAAAATATATGTTTCTAGCACAGAAGATCTCTAGCTGTATAATTTATTGAGTCAAAACAAGAATAAAGAAATACCTGGAATATTTGTAATAACTTTTGTGTGAAGTTATCTCTCAAACCTGAAATTCTGTGATAACTTCTGGATGAAGCTATCTCTCACTTTGGCAATAGATCAGCTGATATTCCACAGCCTCTTAATTGCACACACTGAAGAGGGAACGTTCTCCAATGCAGATGGAATCCTTGAACCCTAGGCTCAGTCTTCACAGAAGAAATTCTCAAAATCAATATCAATAATCCATAGCATAATCAATAATGGCCTCCATGAGAAACCCTTATACCCTCAAAAAGATATGCTTGCCCTAATTAGGGTTTCTTAAATTAGAATTAGGGTTTCTAATTAAAAATAGGCTAAATAATTAATATTTAATTAAATCAATCAAATATTAATATCTCCCTCAATACATGTCAGATCCACGAACCGATCGAAGCTAGTGAATCAGGGAGTGATTTCGCACATAACCATACCACAGTAAAGGCGCTCTGCTGCATATCAAATATCCCTAAAAAGTAGGAGCTCAGGCCAAATGTGTCTGAAATACCCTGAATAAAAATCAAATGTAGAAATCCTATGAATCAAAGTCGAGCCAAGCTCCATTATGACCCTCTATCCATCTTATTAGCCTACGAAGGTCGCATAATAGGCTAACCATGAACTCAGAACATGTCAATTGAAAAGGGGACATGACATCCATCCATTGCTTAGATAACAAAGGAGACCCAATTCATTCCTCCATAGTAACTTCAACAAATTATACAAGAGAGAAAGATAGACACAAAGGTGTAGTCTTTACAACTACATTTGGTAGTGGATACATCAGAAGCTAGTGGGTCAGCAACGACCTAACCATAATACCCTCCACAATGACCTAGCCAAACACCACCTCAGTTATAGTAGTAAGGTTTTCACACTTCATTTTTTTGACTTTAAGCATATTGAATTTTTTTAAAGATATTTTAAACATTAGGAGTGGGGCCAAAATGGTTAAAAACCTATAAAGGGTGACCACACAGTTATGCTAGTCCATTGAAAACCTAAAAGGGTGGCAGGCTAGTATGATACTTAGTTGAAATACTGAAAGGGAAGCTAAGTAGTGAATAAAGGGTGAAAACTAGTAAATAACACATGGAGTGATAACTATAACTTTTGTTTATGACTTATCTTTTCAGCTCAGCTCATATCAACTTATGACTTTATCTTACGATGAGATAAATATTTTTGTCCAAGAAAGTGTTGAACGAAGAATTGAGCTTGGTAAAATTGTAAAGTATAGGAGATGGACACTTGTGCAAAGTGTATGATTTTTTCTTATATATAAATTTTGTATGTATTCAACCTTATAAGCCTAATTGGGTAATATAATAATGTGAAGAGTCTTTCCTTTTATATCTTGAAAGGTTGGAATGTGAAGAGATAACAAGATTATAAAAGACTATAAATAAAACTTTGATGTAATAGAATCTGATTTGATGTGTTGATAAAGATTAATAAAATCATTTTTTTATGGTTTTCCTTATTTTATTTTATGTATGATTTATGCATAGTAAGTATTCTTGTTTGCTTTAATTTTTTATCTGATGAGATACTAGTTATGGCTAAGCTTCTATTTATATTTGTTTCATCTTACTCTTCATTTTATTCTTGTATATGGTAGATAGCTTATAATATTGTTGTCTCTTTTGTGCCTATTATGAATCTCCACTATGCAATCTATCCTTGTAATCATCATGTTTTGGAGTATTTATAGGAACCTCTGCTAACATTTGGTGCTTGTCATTCTACTAGTTAACATTTACCTTGATATTCATCTAAACCAGTTATGGTTGGGATACACTTAGTGTATACATAATTCATTACAATTTCATATATTTATAATACTCATTATAAATATCTCGATGTCTTAGAAGAAGCTATAAGATCTCTATGAGATATACACCAATCTATAGGAGTAAATGCATTAAATCTATAATTTTTTGGTAATATATCCTCCATAAATTAGAAGAACACAAAAAAAAAAAATAGTGAAAATTACATGCTAACAACACTGATTGATAGCTAGATATGGCAAAAACTAGGATAATAGATTGATTAGGTTGGTAGTTTAGGTTATGTGTCTCCAACAGGGATCCTTCTCCCCACTTGATGATAACCAAAAGTTGTTTCGAAATGACATCACTAGACCATATCAAAAGGCAAATAGTTTACCACCTCAAAATCAATCTTAGGGTGTGTTTTCATCCCCATTATCAATTTCTTATCATAATCATAATGCCCCATGGTCTTCATGCTCACCACATATGGCAGATCAGACCTGTTTGACACCATTAAATTATTTTCAAAGTGTAAGAGATAGGTGTGGGTGAGTCCTCTGCCATTTAAAGGGTTAGAAAGTCTGATATTTTATTCATCTCTATATCATGGAAACCCTAACATAATAAGGATCAAGCCATTACTTAAAATAAATATAGTAAAGTAACATTTGATAATACTGTGATTAAAAAAAATGTGTTATATACTTCCACATTATCCTTAAAAAACTTGTGTCAAACATGAACAATTACCATTTCTTGAAGTTCTTCTAGAATTAGATCCCACTTGGATATACTACATAGATCATCAAGATTCATTTTTATATTATTATTCTTTTTGATCACTTCATCCTTCAATCTCTTATGCTTAAAACCAATGTCTTCAAGCTCATGAATAAGATTATACTCTATTTTAACAACATCCTTTCCACTTCCACCAAGAAAGAGTGAAAACTTAGAAACTAAGAGATAAAGGGAAATTGAAGACATGGTCATATTTATAATAAATACATCATTCACTGGAATTGATTTGGAATACAACGAAGAACTAGTTCCTAAAATAGAAGGCATAGCTTTAGTAATTTTGTTGTTAGATCCCTAGTCAACATCTTTCAAATTTAGAGATACTCCATTAGATGGGGTAAAATGTCTTATTAGTGTGTTTATAACTAAATTACAATACATAATTAATGATGAAATTATTCAAAGATATCAAGATAAAAAGAGAGAGGAGATGGGGACAAGAAAGTTCAAAATCAATGCAGTCTATGCATCGGATAAATATATCATATACATACTTATTTTTCATCTAGTTTCCTTCCATGAGGTTATCAATAAAATTTTCAATGTAATCCATTTAATTACTTAGATTTATATTCCACAATATGTTTCCAAATGACATAATAACTGTAAAATGTCACTTCCACATAAGTATAATTATAAAATAAAGCATAATCTTCTATAGATAGTGAATATTTTCTAGTTTATAATTATATGATATCATGGTAGCTTGACCCAAGTTTTAATGGTGGTAAAATTAGTATTCAACTTTATATACTGAATGGAAAAATACAAAAACATATTCCATGATGACTTAAATTGTAAAGAAATGAAAAAGGTGAATCTACCAAAATTATGTAGCAACCTAAAATAATAGCACACTTGAATAAGAATCCACACCTATTTCCTTGTAACAATAATGACGCTGACCCTAATTATGATAAAATACTAAGGGTGTTTACCCATGATCTACATGGCTTCCGTCAACCTACAAAGCCAAGATCTTTAGTACTAGTGTTGCACAAAGCATTATGATTCTTAAGAAAAATAAACATTTAGGCCATTGAGATTGGAGATGAGAAGAAATGAATTTATTGGTAGAAGATCCTGGAATCCATGGTGATTACCTATGTGTTATAGTTGCATATGCTTCTTCAAAAAAAACCATAGCTTTAACCTACTGAAACCTGCATGTCAATGAAAACATGGTAGGATAGCCTTCACACATAAGAAAAACATACAGAGTAAAACCATTCCTATTCAACACATTAGTAATAGATATTATAATACAATATTTATTGAAATTATACTAATAGAGCCTCTCAATTATTATTATATTATATTTATTTATTTATTTATTTTATTTTATTTTTACTAGAAGATGGCTTTTGACCAGAGTGTGGGTTGGTCTAGGACACAATTAGGGGTCTATATCCCCATGTATTTTTTATTAACCAATATACCAAATATTACCATATGTATACTAACTATTTCCAATAATGGCCACCACCAACCTTGAGAATAACTAATGACCATTAATGGTCCTGAGAGTACAAACAATGACTACAACATGCCTTAGATGCCTTCTTTGAGATTTGAACATGGGTGGGGCTTGAAACAACCAAGCCACTTAACAATTTTATTTAACTGGAGCCATAACCAGTTATGAAGAGTATCCCTAGCCATGGATTGTGTCTTATCTCATCATATTGAACATAGGTTTCAAGCTACTTACTGACCCCCATCACATTGAAAACTGAGCTAGCTAGTCCACCACATTGGGTACCCTCACAATTGACCTTCTAGAGCCTAGTGTGGGAGAAATGTTATAGAGGTGGTCAATTTGGGGAATAAACCCCAAGACCTCCCACTTCTAGCTCTCAACTCACACACTGCTAGGCTATCCCCACTAGGTCTATACTTATATTATATTAATATAAGATTACTAGAATATTATAATATTATATTAATATAATATACAATGCCACATCAATAGATACTAAAATATAATATTATATTAATATAATATACAATACAATATAACATGGTAACTAAATAATCTTGTGAAAAGAAGAGACATTTGGAGGCAAACAATACTAGATAAATATTAAAGTGGCTAGGGATTTAAATTGTTTAGTGGAAGCTACAAATTACATTCAAAGATTTCATATGTCATAGAACTTTTTATGTGTATTTGTTATAGATTATTCAAGTCCATCCCATGAAATACCTTGTTATTCCACTCACTATCACCATGCCTTCTTCAAGGATAGTTCGAAGATGCCATAGCCTCCACCACCCAACTAGTGCTCTACCCTATAAGAATGGGTACGATCAGCCTGCAGTGCAAAAGAGTTTTAAAATAATACTATATTTAATAAATAATAAGAGTCAAGTGGAAAATAAATGCAATGCTACCATTTCATTATTGATTCGAAAGAAAAAATGCAAGGGAGTAACAACACATATCACATAACATAGAACCCATAGATAAATGACCAAGTAAAAATATTTAAATAACACACACTCATAAAAATATGTTACAACCAACATCACATACCACATTTTTATGCATGTGCTATGTGTTATGAACCTCCAACCTATAAGTCCATGTGGAGTGATCCCTACTATTCTCTCAACAATGCATTCTCATTAATATCATATTTTTTTGGTGTAGGTGATGGTAAAAAATGAGATTGTATATTCCTTCATATGAAGTAGAGATGAGTTATGTAGGGAGGAGACATTTTATTTCCCAAAGAGTTTGTGCAATGGTGAAGTTGTAGGGAAGGGCTAGGCAATATAAAATATGCAAGTGGTGAAACATTTTAAGGTGAGTTGGGTGGTGATGGTGATGGGTAATGACCAGGTATTTCATGTGATATTAGGAACCATAGAGTCAATATCATACACCAAACCTAGATGTAGGGCATTTATCGGATTTACATGACTTATTCGCATTGCAAATGGGTATGTAACTTACAATATGGAAACATATTTGATTGGTCATTTTATATTGTTAAGGGTCATCAAGGACATTATGAGTTTTGATTTGAATGCATTAGGACTCCACATCTGATGAGTGGATTAGATCCATATTACAATGTTTTTTATGTGTGGCTAAGACATTGAGGAACCAAAGTATTTTTTGTAGTTTATGTTTAGCCATGCTGTGAATATATTTATATCTCAATAAATTAAATCAGGCCTAATAACATATGATAACACCAAACTAAGACCCATAGAAGCAAGCACAAGGTAATAAATAAAATTCAAGTGGTGAAATATTTCAACACATACTAGGAAGTGTCAGTGAGTTGTAATGACAAGTTATTATATCTGATACCATACACCAAAGGGCCCATATTGTACACCAAACCATGATTAGGGTAGTGTTTGTATTTACATGACCTACATCACCCATTGGAAATTGATTTTTAGTTTACAAGGTGGTGACATATTTGATTTGTCATTTTCTATTGTTGAGGATGGGCAAGGATGTCATGAGAGCTTATTTGATTGAAACATGACTCCCAAAATGGGTACAAGGTATTGTGGTCCCAAAGTATATCTCATTGCTTTCATTGATCCATGTTGCCAATATATTGACCTCTGAACACAAAAAATTATATCCCTTTCAGAGAGGGATCTATCTTTATCAATGCTCCCCTATATAGATCCACCCCTTCTCATATATAGATTCTAGTAAATATCAAATCTATTTATGCAATTATCAATTTTGTTAATATTTTTAGTCTATTGATATTGATATTATTTTGAAAGGTTATTTTAATTTTATGTTATATTGAGTTCGTAGATGAAAACATGTAGCTAATTGCTGAGAAAATGTAAAGTAAACTAAGAACATAATTACGAATGAAATGAATATATGTATTGTAATTATGTTAAATTAAATAAATTTGTGAAAAATTTAAACAATCTCAATGGAAAATGTGATTTGATTCAACCACAAAACCATAAAATTGTTATAAAATCAAACCAAAAAATATAATCAATTTTTAGAGATGTAAAGTGGAGATGTGATGATGCCAATCTGTTATGTTCAAAAGGAAACATAAAATTAAAACTATAATTTAATGATAATGCATTATATTTTATCTTAAGAAAACATAAAATCAATTCATTATAATAGTTACTATAATGTAATATATAGAGGGTGCTTAATAAAAAAAGAAATAAAAAAGTTTAATACCATTCAAAGTATATACACAAATAAATTTCATATAATGGACTAAGTCAATCCTAAAATCGTATAAAATAATGATAATATGACTTAATTTAATTCTAAAACCATTGCAATTCAAAAATTTCCCAATTTAATATATAACATAACGCCAACATGGCATATAAAACCAATGCAAGAGGAATTACAATTTGTTATTTATATAATTTTCAAGAGTTTAAATGATTGTAAAATGCATTAAATATGTTGTTATTGAAAACCATTGCTTTATATTGAACAATAATTTTGTTTAATACACAATATTTTATTAGTTAGTAAATTTAAATTCATATGTGTAGGTTGTGATCTGTTATTTAATTACAATTTTGTACATATATACAAATAAATTTCACTGAATTGCTTTGAAAAGCATATCAATATAGCATATAAAATAGATAGGTAACATAAAATTATAGGGCATTATAATATAAAATACATATAAGTGAGTGTATTTAATTATTCATAATTATTATATGGTTTTAAAATGCACTTGTATAATTTATTTTTAATTTGTGGTTGTAGACACTTGAAAATGGCCACAACTGTCTCCCAACCAAACTTTAGATCAATTCCTACCAATCATTGCAAATTAATCCTAAGAATCACTGAATGTCCCGAATTTTCTCTTGCATCATTTGTTAAATCTCATAATCATATTGAGGCATCCTTAATTGGGGTATCCTACCGTATGCAACAATAACCTCTCATGGATTCATCCCTAATCATCCTATGGCATTACAAAAGTCAATTTAGATTATGGACCTATTAAGTGGGGCACTTGCACACTTATATAGAATCTTGGAAATGATAAATGGCTAACTAGAATTAATTAACAAGATAAAACAAATTAAATGCCTAGTTAAATTATCCATGTGTAATTAATAAATAACTAAAAAAGGAAATTCAAAAATGCAAATATATTAGTCATTCATCATGACCTTTGTGAGTTGTCAAGGTCTTTGGAAATATCCTAAAATATCTCATTTTGGAGACCTATGCCTATTCATTATAAATAATGATTATAACTATTAACTCTAATGGGGTTCTATTTGACTCACCTAGGTTAGGTTTAAATGCATTCCAAGTCATAAATCCACCTTGACTCACCTTGGGTTTGGGTTAGATCCATTTGATATAAATACAATGCCTTACCTATTGAATTTTAAGCTATTTTGGTGTAAAGTTATTCAAAAATGGCTTCAAATTTTTGAAAAGAGTAGTGTTATAATGAAAAAATGCCTAACAATTAGTGTTATAATGTTAAAATCTTGAGTCAAGCTACATCAAGCCACATCAAAATCCACATGGTGACAAGGAGAGAAGGAGCTAAAAATATTCATTTGTTAAAGAATATTTGATGCACAAACCAAGAAAGACATTCAAAAATGCATTTGGAACTCCCAAAGAAGGTAAAGGATTTGTTGTCTTTTGCATTTTAGTTGTGCTTTCATTTGTATTTTGTTAACTAAGCTCACCCCTAAGATATAAACTATTGCTTGAACTAACATGTTACTAACCTCCCTTATTGGATTCCTATGATCACAAAAAGAACACCCAGTGGGACATGAACCCAACAAAGTTTCTCCTAAAGCCTTTAAGATAATTTTACTAATGATTTTTATGTAAAAAATTGAGCTTGATAACCAAAATAGGTGGAAATTGAAGGCCAACAGACATTTTTATGGAAGTTGCAAGGTTGACCCATGTAATCATAGTTTTGATCTCTAGATTTGTGATATTGTAGCAATATCACAACTCACACAATCATAATTTTGCCTCTATTTATCATTTTACATCTAACTATAAAATTTTTAGCTAATAGTTTGCTACCTATAGGGAAATTTGTGATATTTCAATATCATGAATCTGATAGTCATGATATCACAATACCACAATTTCACAAGTTATAAAATTGACTAACCAAGTTGTAGTATTGTGTCTTAGCTACTAGCAGTCATTGCAAATTATTTTGGTTAAGTTACAATATCATGACTCTTAGAGTAGTGATATTACGTTGTTAATTTTGTACTTATAGTAGTGATATTACCTTTTATGTTATATTTTCCTATAAGTTTAATTTTTGTAGATTTGTGGTTTTAATCTGTGTTCTATGATATTTAACTGTGTGTATACCCAAAATTGATAGGCTATATTTCAGAGCTTCAATTGAGGTCATTCAAACTCCATTTTTGAAACTTTTTTTTTTAAACCACATGTTTTCTCTTAATTTTTTTATAATATGCTATCAGATTACCATCAAGTTTCATAAATATTTCACAAAATCTAAAAAACCCCTAACACTTTTTGCAAGACCCAAAGGCCACAAGGAGACATTTAAAACACTTCTAACTTAAAATTTTCACATTTTAAATTGATGTTTTAAAAATCATTTTGTTTAAATCATTTTCATTTTGTTCCAAGATTTTAACAACAAATAACAAGGGGCCAATTTCATAAATATTTCACCTTGGTGCATTACAATAAGAACTCATACTTAGATTACATACTCTTAAGAGTGTTTTATTTTATGTTTGTTCTTACAAAGTTGTTTATTTTCATAAAATTATTAATGCATGTATGCTCTCCCCCTGTCCCCTTTAGGGAACTTAGGTGACCAAAACCATTTTTTCTTTGCATTTTTTCCTTATCCAAAGGTGTGAAAAATAATTTCATTAAGGCTCTCCTCAAATCCATATGGTTTGGTTGATCCAAACACAACCATAAATCTTTTCACTTGTCATTTTTTTTCATGCATTTTGAGTTATGAGCAGGAGTTCATCACCTTCTCACAGGTTCTTTAGGGAAACATTGACCCAAGAAATCATCTCCTGACATCATTTCAATCCCAATACATGGTGGGGTATAGAAATTGAGGTTGACTTACTAGGATGTTTTCTTGAGTGGTTAATCAAACTTTGATAGTAGGATACTACCTTAGATCGTAAGGATAACTCAGACATCGTACTACACTGAGAAAGTGATGGATGTAGTGGTTTTGAAAAGGATAAGACCTTTTCAAAATAACCCAATTGGCATGGATCTAAATGATGTGAGCATTCATTGTGTTAGCCATATTTGGGACCATCTAAAAATGCACAAAAATATAGTTTTAGAACAACCCCACTTGTTGTAGACATTATTGATGCAAGGTAAGTAGTCTGAAGTTTCATGTCACCATAAAATATCTTGAGAGAAGGGGGTGTAAAAACCCTACTTATTCATGCACTTGTATTTTTAGATTAACACTTAAGATCCTCTCAAGATCATGTATATAGTTGGAATTTGATAATATTATGCAACCATTTCAATTTTAGGATATAGGACATTTACACTTAGTTGTTTGTGTCATTTTATCCTTTATTGCATGTTTCTTTTAGTCTAAATATCTATTTTTTTTTATGCCATGTCAAATTGAGTCTTGTCTTATACACCACTCCATTTATTAAGGAGGCATTACACTGTCTGTTTGACACCATACTTTTGGCTTAGTCTTTTTGACAAATCTTTGTTTGTGTGTCACTTGATTGGAAAAAGGTAATGTTACACTACCTAATCCATTTCAAGTTTTTTACCTTAGAGTCTTGAAACATACTATTGATTACATCTTTAGAGAGTGATAACATCGTTACGCTTCTCAAATCATTTCATAAACTTATTTACCTTATGTCGAAGTTTCACATTTTGAAACCAATCCACGTGTGTCTTTTGAATCTTTAGTTAGTGTAGTTATGACATTCAAATTCATCTAGATAGTTATTTGATCAAAGAAGCCTATTTTTCCTAAGTTGATTTTTTTAATTAACCTTGACAAGTTCAAATCCAAACATTGATTGATTTATGTTTATGGCTAGTGTAATTTGGGATTAGACACCAATATTTCTCTTTTGGGTTGTGTAACTTAGGTTAATTCTTTACCCAATTTGAAAACTAGTGTTTGTGCTTAGATTTTGGAGAAATAACCTATCATATTTGTGTCTTTTATTTAATACCTTATGCTTGACTCTGATAAGCTTGACCAAAGGATGAATTTTCACTACTTAATATTGACATAATCATCGAAAAGTCATAAAACAACATTCACTACTCCATGGGGAACATTTTATTATTATTTAATGACATTTGGTCTTAAGAATTCTAGAGCCACATATTAAAGAGCTATGACCATCATATTCCATGATATGATGCATGATATTATTGAAGACTATGTCAATGACATACTAGGCAAATAAAAAATCAGGGCCGACCATCTAGCAGTGCTACACAGAATATTTGAAACACTACATAAATACAAAGTTTAATTGAATATAAAGAAATATATGTTTGGAGTAACCTCAGGAAGGTTACTTGGGTTCATTTTGTCTTTTAGGGGCATTGAATTTGCTCTGACAAAGGTCCAAGCTATAATAAAGATGTTGCTGCCAACCAATTTGAAGTAGCTCCACAATTTCTAGGGAAAGATCCAATCAATCTGATGCTTCATATCTCATTTAGTAGAAAAGCGTCATCCCTTTACACATCTTCTAAATAAGTGAGTTGTATTCCACTAGGATAATCACTACCAAGAAACTTTCCAGTAGCTAAAATATTACCTAGCAAATCTGCCTATTTTATTACCCCTATGCAAGGAAAACCATTTTTTTTGTACCTATCATCCATAGATAGTTCCTTGGGGTCACTTTTAGCTCAACATGATGACAAGGGAAAAGATCATGTAGTTTACTACTTAATTCATACATTGATCACGTATGAACACAACTATATTCCTATTAAAAAAACCTATCTAGCCATGGTCTTCACAACTCAGAAATTACGACACTACATGTTGAACAATAAGACCATGGTCATTTTAAAAGTAGATCCAATCAAGTATCTACTATCTAAAACAAATTTACAAGGTAGAAAGGCCAAGTGGATCATGACTTTTAGTGAGTTTGACATAGATTATGTCAATTAGAGGGCAATCAAGGGATAGGTCCTACAGATCAGCTTGCTAAAGCACCCCTTGTAGACATAGAGCCACTCACATTATAATTTCCTGATGAATTCATAATGAATATAATCTAAACACCTCTTTAATATTAGTAATAAAATATATATTTTTATGGATCATTCATAGCACATGAATCAGGGTCAAACCTCTTATTTATTACACCACAAGGGGATCTAATCCCTAAGTCATTCAAGATCAGCATTTTTGTACCAATAACATGACTGAATATGAAGTAATTATTGTAGGGCTTCACCAAGTGGTACAATGGAATATATCTCATCTAAAGGTTTATGGTGATTCTCAGTTAATCATCAAATAGATTACAGACCACTTTTAGACCAAAGATGATAAGTTGGTTTTATATAAAGCCATGGTCGACACTCTTAAGAAACAAATTGTTGACATTTAGTTTGAACATATACCAAGGGATATTAATATAACTAAAAATTCCATGGATACTATTAGCTCTCTGATTTGACAAATAGACAAAGCTAGAGAGTATCAATTCCTCAGTAAGAATTTGGTTGCACCAGCTCATGAACCTTCAACTATGGCAATGATTTGTGATATTATTAGGCCTAATTCTATCTATTATTCAAAACTTTATAACTATATTCATGAACAAGTTATACCACCTAACCTATACCAAAAACAAACCAAAGCCTTTATCCATCACTCACTCCTTATACTCTACTTGGATCGACTCTTTACCACCATAGTTTTGATGGAACTTTGCTTCATTGTTTAACTTTGGTAGAATCTACACTAGTGTTACGATAATTTCATGAAGGGATATGTGGATCCCACTCTAGTGAGGTTGTTCTATCTAAAAATATCTTACGTTTTGGTTGTTATTGGCCCATAATGGATGCAGATTCATGTACATATGTAAAGAAGTGACACAAATGTCAATGGCATGCCAATCTAATTCATGCCCCAACTAAGACTTTGAAACCAATATTGACACCATGGCCATTTTATACATGGGGCTTTGACCTCATTGGGAAGACCAATCCCACTTCATCTAATGGCCATAAAAATATCCTTACTACTGCCAAATATTTCACTAAGTGGTTTGAAGCTATAGCCCTCACACAATTGGAAAGCAAATTTCCAAGTTCATCTTCAACCATCTCATTTTATACTATGGTATCCCCTCTGACATTATATCTGATAATGGAGGATCATTCAAGAATAGGGATGTTAACAAGCTAGGTGTTGAATATAACATCACATGACATTTTTATAAAACATTCAACCCTCAAAGTAATGGCCAGGCTGAAGCATCGAATAAAACCATTGTCAATATTTTCAAAAAGATTCTAAATGATGTCAGTTGTGATTGGCACCTTCAAATATTTTGTGCCCTTTGGGCATACCATACCAATCACCATACCCCCACAAGAGCCACTCCATATTCACATGTTTATGGTATAAAATCCATCCTTTCCATTGAGGTCGAGTTGCCTTCACTATGCATATCCTTCAAACATGTCCTACTTGATGAAAAACACATAGCTACACTCAACAATATTTAGGCATATCAGAACCACCTCAAAGGCCACTACAATTATCATGTAAATCATAGAACATTTGAACTTGGTGATCTTTTTCTTAAAGAAAACCAAAAAAATACCATGCCTGAGAAGAAGCATAAAGGTAAATTCAAACCAAACTAGATAGTGCCTTTCATCATTACTATAGATTATGAATCAAGAGCATATAGGCTTGCCATACCAGATGGAGATAAACTTCTTGATTCGATGAATATTATTCACCTCAATCATTACTATGCTTGAGCACTATGGTGTATTATCTATAAGGACTGTTTCAATTGTGCCATTTTATCACTATTCTTCTTTATACAAATGTCACTCTTACCATTCTTCTTATGTCTATTACTTATATATTTTACCATTTCATTATATTGACCAACCATATTTTGAATCCTATCTACCTAGCCCATTTGACCTTGGTTTCACCATTGGTTGCACCTTTTTAGCACCAATGAGTCCAATCAGTTTTAATAGCTATTTCAAGCATTCTAGATAGAGACAATATTGTAGAGTAATATGATAGAAGTTTTGACAATTGCATCCCTTTTTTGTTGTTCTTTTCTTATCACTAGTCTTACTACTAATTATAACCACCTATGGGCAAACTAGGAGAAACATTTATTTATGGAGCTTTAACATACCAACTTGCCATTTCCTATGTCATACTATGTCTTTTTACCAACTGTGCCTATTTTATTTGAATTGAATCCTACAGTAGTAAAATTCTTCCACTATAAGGTTAAACTATAGTGACTTAAGCTCCTACTCTGGGAATATGTAGGCAACACTCAATACTTTTTGAGGTTAGCTTAGTCACCATTTCCACCACGTTCTCATCATTTTGTGAGTAACCTAAGTTTGAATTATCTTACCATTTTTTGAGAAACCTAATCCACACTGTCACCATTTTATGAGCTTACACCATTTAGTATCTTTGTCATTCTTGATTGAGTTTAGATACTCTAAATTTTTTTTAAAAAAAAACATTTATAAAACCATTAGAAAAACCCAAAAACATTGACTACAACTTTGCCTTAAGGATTCTAAGAACCCTTACTATGTTACAAGTAAATCACTTGTCAATTAGTTTCCCAATCCTTTTTAGCCTTTTATCCCACAAACTTTCCATTTTTCAAGACCATTCTTATTCTTCTATCACATCCATTCTATTTATTTTCACCAGTTATTATTTTCTTCCCATTTCCTGGGAGAACTACATTTAGCTTGAAGTTTTTGTTGGATATTACATCCATAGAACTATGTAGGTAGTGTCCACTTGCCTAGTGCATTTGGAGAAAACTCAACCACCCCCTTATTTTTCTTTTATTCCCTTATTTTATTCATTTTTTAAGTTGTCACCTATTTTTTAGAGGCAATGTTCATATGGTTTCTATTGCATTATTTATTTGTTTCTGCTTATTTAATTTGTTTATCTACCTATTTGTTTGCTTTCAGCGCTATTACCTTGATTCATTCTATGTGCATTCATTGGGTGATTCCTTGTGCGCACCTATACTTGAATCCATCCATATTCATCTACTAACATTATCATCATGGTTTTTATCATTTATGTATTGTTTTCTATTATGTATTAAATTTTGAGAGTCAGTCCTTATACATATTTAGGCTAAGTCCTCATGATGTTATACCATGATGCCTATCAACATGTGCTACAACAAACCTTAGATTCAATAAGTCTATTCAAAAATGGTGGCATTGACATCTCTTCAGCACCAACATCCCAATTCATTCCCAATCATATCCCAAATAGATTAATTAACCATGAAATAATTTAAACCTTTGTTAGTTTAGACAAGCATTTTTCTACTAGTAAGTTGTTTCAATTCATCATACCCTCTTTGTTAAGTTACCGTCATCAATCAACCAATCAATCATGTTTGCCATAATCGGGGTCCAATGATTATAACTACCTATGGGCAAATCATTGCACACCATCCCACCTACATTTCTCAATGATTATAACCACCTTTAGGTAAATCATTATGTTGTCACCACTTTAATTTTTCTACCCATATAGGGACATGTTATTATCTTATTTATCTATCCTAACTAGGGTAGCTCCATCTTTTCAATGATTATAACCACCTTTGGGCCAATCATTGTATTTTCATGCCATGTTGCCACTATCAAGGTACAATTCTTATAACCACCTTTGGGAAAACCATTGTACACCATTTCACTTGCATTCACAATGATTTTGACTAATTTTTAAATATCATTGTGTTATCCCATCATTTTCCTTTTCTTTGGTCCCCTCATCTCCATTCTTTCTTTTGAGGGACTGTTTATTGACCTTTCCTTGTGCCAACCATTCCCTCAAGGGGGCATCATATAGTTAGTTCATCATCATTGAATTTGTAGGCATACATGAAATTTTCAATCATTGAGAAGAAATTATTATGCTTATAGCTTGTAATGATTTCCTAAATAGGGGCAAACTATAGACACCTAAATTTGGCCACTGATAACCTTCAACCAAGATTTTGACCAATTTACACCAAAGTGCACAATTTGACATAAAAAAACTAAAGCACATTAAATGAGTTGAAATTCATATATTCAAGTGTCTATTTTGGCTAGAGTATCATTAAATAATGAAATATAATTTATGGCCCAGTTAACTCTGATTAGATCATTTTGAGTCAAATTTTCAATTTCACACTTGGGTAGCCTGGATTGCTCTTTTCTATCAAATCTCTTGCACAAGACATGTGCCTTTTTTATTTATTTTTGGTAAAATAATAAATGGGATAATTGATCCAACACATCTGACATTAACTTCAAATTCTAATCCAATCCAATTTTGGACCAATAACAAGATATTTTGACCAATTTGATTAATTTATGCACCAAGAGCCAGAATTTGCACCAAAGTTGACTAATCATGTTTTAGGGTAATTAAACCAAATTAAGGAGCTAAGTTAATTTTATAAGGAACTTGTCAAATAAATCTTTATTGTAAATTTATTTCTATTAACTGCATCATCAAGTGACATCATCATATGGGGTGGCATCCATAAGCCATAAATGCATAAAATATCAGGATTATTGGTCCCCTGTGCCTCATTAAGACCCTCCATGCCTATTCAATACCCATATATCCAAAATATTAATTAAAATACCTATATAATGAATTTTATATTTGTATTTATTCAAGACCATACATCTCAATCTTGAGATGGATGGTCATGGTTGATCCTCAAACCATTCCAAAAATCTATAAATATGAGGCCTTGTCTATTGAATTTTAAGATCTCACATGCCAAATTTATAATGCTAAATTGATTCCAAAGATTCATGAAAATTAGTGTTATAATTTCCAAATATTAATCCAAACCAAGCCAAATCCACAAGGTGCCAAGGAGAAGAGGAGATAGCCAAGTCTCCTTTGATGAAGACTTCATGAGCACAAGTTGAGCAAGCTACTACTATAAGCTGACTTCTATAAGCTACACTTCTAAAATTGGTTTTCTTCACAAATTTGAATTTTCAAATTTTAACGGTCATATTTTCATACAAAATTGGCCAAGTATGGAAAACAAAGAAATATGCCTAGAAGGCCAACTTTGGACCTCCATAAAATTTTACAGGATTCATATCATGACCTAAAAATTGAAAAATATGAACTAGATGAAAACCTAATCAAATCCATGTGACCATTTTATTCTGAAACCTCCTCACATGTGAATGTTGATGTCATCAATCTACTTGCTTAGGAAGATTTGTCAAGGTGACTAATCAAACCTAGATCTTCACAAGACTTCTCTAAGGAATTATTTTGAATTTTATAAGTTCCCAAAGTACTCTTGACACCTCATATGACCTCTTATGTCATCTTATATACCCTAAAAGACTTGTATAGTTTTCATACACTCATAAAACATATATTTCTTCCTTACAACATGAATTCCTCTATGAAGCATAGATAGAGACACCTTCACTTATATATATTTCAAAATAATGTGAAAATAGGAGAATCCCATTACTAAACTTATTTGTACCTCTTTATCCTCTTCTTTATTTTAATCCCTCCATGCATGGTATCTTCATTGGATTCAACAACTTCCTTTTTATCTTCTATCTGAGTAGAGTCATAAACCCTTTGTATAATCTTTTGGGAATTGATAAAATATATAGGTAAGAGAGTTTCTTGACATACCTCAGCAAACATACTATCTTATTTCTTAGGTTCATATACTCAAGCTTAACTATCTTAGGTCTCCAAACCTAGGATATCCTTTTCTCATGCATTCTATGGTAGAATATATCAATATGTCACATGTCACTACAATTATAGTAGATTACATTATCCATACCTCTAGTTGACCAAAAATATTACATGCAAAATAATTATCATGAAATGGTATTTCATACCTTATAGCATTTGGTTGTTTGATTAATCTTTTCACCTTCTTGTCTTTATTAAGATGATCTACCTTCTTTTCAACCCTTTTGGTTGTAGCCATCTCTTTACCTTCATCAGGCATGCTCACCTTATCTAAGAACTAATTATGCATAATTTTCATATAATATATATTGGACTTTAGGTCATCATGATCACCTTGATTTGATCTCAACTTATCATTTCTTTCTTCTAACTGAGTCTTGAGATGTTTGCATTCTTCCTCTTTTGAAATCAGATTTATCTTTGTAACCCTTAACTGATCCTTAAGGTTATGAATAGTCATCTTATCTTCTTTGAATATTTAATTCATTCTCTCAAACCTGGTTTGAAGATGATTTATATTTTCTCCATGTTCATGAATGAATTGGCTTGTTCTTCAATATCTTTTACCATTGACCTCAACTCCAAATTTTCTTTCTTCAACTTCTCAGCCATATTATGCTATTTAAAACCACCTTGAAGCTATTTATGATCACCAATAGGTTGTTAAACCTCCTTTAAAGGTATATCTATGATACAAATTATTAGAAATAGCTAATGAGAGGGGTGGTGAATCAGTAGATAATAATGCACATTCAATTCCAAAATCATTCCATCATACATCAACTTGATCTAGCAACATAAACATGAAAACACATACAACCAAAGAATGAATAAGAGAATACATCACATGAACACATCATCTATGTGGTAAAAAATCATGGGAGATGAAACCCACTTAACCTTGAAAGATGGACTATAGTCCTATAAAGACAAGATTTAACATTTAGACTAGTACCAACTGATCAAGGATCACCCACCCCTCAATTTAGTCAAGCACCCACATGACCTTTAGCTAGCTCCAACTAGAAAGGAGGATAAAACCCCCTAGGAAACCATAATATAAATTTAATATAATTTCAAACACCCTTGATGGTACAATCCTCTTGTTTACACTCTTCACCCCTCGATCTCTCTCAAACAGCCTCTAGGGCTTACTCACTCAATCTACCTCTTCTAGGCTTATTAGGTCTATAGAATTATGTGTTCACCTTCATCACCTTGATCAAATAATAATGTATGATATTATTCACTCTATAATGGTCCTCAATAACATGTACCTTCTCTATTCAATGTTCTCTTCTTAGTTTGGCTCCCCACTTTCATAATAACCTCAAATAGGTCAATTAGGATTAGTATTTATACCACTCTCTTAGTCTAACACATCTTGGTTGTATAAGATGATTTTAATAATTTAAACACACTTAAAATAGGTTCATACACATGTTACATGTGAGAAACATATTATTCATAGGTCATCCATTACCTCATTATCCCCAAACCATCATTAGGCATTAGTGAGACCTAAAGTAATTAGGCCTACTGACCCACACGTTACAACTTGGAATCCTTGGCACACCTTCATCCTGTATAAACAATTAAAACATATAAAAAAATCACCAATATACCCTTTCTCAGTATCACAAAGTTCCATTCCATCTGAAACTCAAACTCACACCTTGAACTTAGCAATTAGGTCTCCTCACTCTTTAGGATTCATACACAGAAAACATAGTCTTAGACTTATGAAGTATACTATCAATTTTATCACATAAAAAAATGAAAAAATAACATGGATATGTTATCTATGAATTTATAAAAAACACCAAATCCATTTTATTTCACTACTCAGACTCCAACAATCCAAAAACACCTCTGTCATAGGCTCAATCAATTCTAGTAAAACACAGTCAAATTACAGTCAAGTATTTTTACCCTCCAAACCTGATTAGGGAGAGACCATGATATATAATAACTTATTATAAAAAATTTAGAATTTTATAACATATACATACTCATTTATTTCTTCAAATATGTTCAAACTGCTTCCAACACATTCCTTCAAAATGACCACTCAGACTGCCTATGGCTTCCATAAACACAATCATATAGATATTCTTGTCTATTATACAAAAGAAAAATTTCATAACATATGATACATATTTATAGATTTTATGTGATATATATATCACTCTAAAGTAGATAGATCTCTTGTTCTAGTAGCATCCATTGCTCTAACATATCAATTCCTCATATCACTATCTCATAGTTTTCACTATTTAGAAAAGTCACTTTGAAAGCACTATTTCACCTATGTTTGAGAAACATCACACATTTATAATCAATGTAACATGTGTCATATGTATTAAATAAATAACCCAATTTATTTGATTTATCCCTACTCACCTAGAACACTTCCCTAAACACATATTCATTCTACATGGATATTGTTCATAATTTTCACCATTTGTCTTTTAGCGACTAGCAGAATTGAATCATAAAAATGAATCAAAAAGGATCAATCATTCCCAAATGACTTAATTTGGTTTTATAACAAGTCTCTATATTTAACCTCCATCCACTTGTAAATGTCAACTCAGTCAACCCTTGTTGTAACATCAATTTCTATAGAAATAAGCTTATTTTTATGTTTACTACTCACTACCCTGATACACCACTGCACTTGGAGGTATTTTAATGAGTCATATACACTTTAATATAGTCAATATTTGTTAACCAAACCATTATGGGCCATATTCAATAATATTTATACAATCGGGTCACTATAAGGGTTTATAGGAGGGTTTTAACCATATTACATTATTAAATAATATTCATAAACCTCTATGCCTCAATCTACTAAAAAATACCTATATATACTTATTAGGTAAATTTTAAACCTTTACCAAAAGTATTAGGTCACCATGAAACCTTTACATGTGTCAATGATCAACTAAACTTTCTTCTCGAGCTATGAATCCTTCATTTTGCATCTACAAGTGTCCTTCAAATGTACTATCTTGGTTTTTATTCATACTCAAGACCTATAACTTGGTCAAAACATTTGAACCAACATATCACACCTCAATAAATTCTTATATGATCTCTAACATATTATAATATCACCTTTCCTCTCTAATTGGAGATCACTAGGTCACTATGCACACTAGGACTAGGACTACAAGTCAAAATTAGATATAGAAAGCACTAGGATCCATCTTGTACTGGTCTCAAATAATCATTAACAAGTCATATTTACTCATATCATGCTCTAAATTTGACCTCCATGTTCTCCCTATCCTCAAAAAGCTCAAACTACTAAGCTACCAAGCATATGCCAACATACTATTCACATTTTTCTCTTTTCTTATTTTACCTTAAACCTCATCAATCATGATAGATAAAAAATGAAAAGCCTAAAAAAATTATTAAAATATCTCATATGCATCTAAACCTACCTTACACAACTTTAGAATGAAACACATCACCATCATGACATCTCCACTTTGTCATTACCTTTGACATCAATGCACACATGACATCATCCATTTGACATCAATGATAACATAAATTTAATAGTAAGTGTTATTACTAATTTCACAATAATTTTTTATTACCATTTTTACAATAATCCTTAGTTTGACTTGGTTTGTTTACCTTTCTTTTTCTTTTTTTATATAGAATTCAGGGTTTATGGGGCTCCTTCTCGATACTAATAATACTTAATTAACTAATTAGGCATGTATTAATGGTTGAAACATCAATGTATCTTACCAAATTACTCTAAAAGAAACAAACTAACTAAAAGTATTTAAAAATACTTAAACTTTACAACATTTAACAAAATTTACATAAATAGAATATATATATATATATATATATATATATATATATATATATATATATATTACTAAGTCTTACCCTTCTTTGCTATGATGTGAGAATAAAGTATCTTGAAAGGGGAACTAGGAATGAGATGTCATTTTTTATTAATTATTAGAACCATCTATTCTTATTTTTACTCAATTTACCTAAATCTGAACTTGGAAAGAAACATCTATCCACAAATGTGCCTCTACAAGCTTTTTTCTTGCTAATGAAATCTGGATAACTATTTTCCACTGACCCAATAACCTCAGAAATTTGATGTGGAGACACAAAATGAATGAAGCTCACTTTTGAATTCTCCTCATTGAGAACTTCTAAAGCTAATCTTGAAGGAAAAATAGGATTGTTATCTAGAAACACTATAACAAGCTCTTAACTTTGCCCCTTCCAACATGAATATTCTACTTTACATTTAAAATTTTGATAGGAAGTAGAAAGATGACCAATTTTGAAGCATTTCTAACACCTAAAGGGAAGACTCTCATAATCTAGAGTTTGAGACCAAGATTTGCCTTTAACTTTTACCTCAATAATTTTAGGAAGTACTAAGAAATATCCAAACAAATAAGAACCTTGGAAAAAATTATTTGAGAAAATTCAAAGAAGAAGCATCAATTTACAAGAATTCACCTAGCGAAACCCCAATATTTGATAGCCCAAACTTCGACCAAACTTGGAGAGGAAGATACAACAATTGTACCTAGATGGGTCTACGAGAGAGGTTTTATGTCAGAGGATTAAAATCTAGAAACTAGGGTTTTAGAAGAAGGTGGTGATCATAACTACAAGATTTGGATTGTATAATATTATTATGATCAACAAGATTATCACAAACTATAATGAAAAATACTCAATCAAAAGGATAAATTTCCATACTACCCTCCAAATTAATCCACCATGAATCTAAAATGCACTAATGAAGAACAAGAATGGAAGGCCAAAACCTATCAAATCAGCACAGTAAACCCCTTTCTACATATTAATCCTCACTTTAAATCACCTCCTCAAGAGTCTCCTACTCAAAATTGACAATAGGATAATGCTTTGCAATGCTCAAAACCTTAGATTGATTAATTTGAGGAACTGATGGGCCAAAGGGGGCCCTAGTTGCATGGTTATCCATCTTAACATGGGTGGTTGGCTACCCCAAACTCTTACCTACAACTTCCGTGCTCTCCTTACCCTCTCCCATGTCTATCATTGAACCAATTCGACCAATACTACATAACATATCCCTCCCATCCGGATGAGAAGGTGGTTCCATACTTCCACTATTCTCCACTGCTACATCCTTTCTCCATGATAGGATTGTATAAGATTGTAATCCAATAACCCTAACTATCCCAATCAATTCTTTGCCTGCTAGAATAATATTAACTCTGGTCATGAGAGAGTGAAATTTCTTCATCGCCAGAAGCTTATCAAAAATTAGTTTACTATTACATTAGCATGCATAATATATACATAAATGGTCTATTTACCTTTCTTACTTAAGGTTTATTTATTTGATTTTTTTTGTCATTTAGCAGTTTTAGATTTTTGGTTACCCAATTTATTATAAATTATTTTTAACTTGATCATTTGGTCCTAACTTAACATTTGTCATTCTAGCTTACCAAATTTCCAAGTATATCATGTCTACACCATGTCAGTTATCTTGGCTTTCCTACTTTTTTTTTAATTTTTGCTCTTTAGTTTTCTATCATTGGGTTTGTTCAAAGCAGAGTCTATACCCTCCACAATCAAAAATTCAAACACAACATACAACTATCCAACAATAATGGTAAGCCAAGGTATGCATACACTACTTTTATTTTCAGTTATTTCATTTCAATAATTTGCTTTTGGTTATTTTATGCTTTAAAATACTAAAATTTATTCAACTTTAGCGTTATGTGTTGCTATGTTCTTTTCCCAAAGTACGATCACATGTTGCACCTGAGTGATACGTGATGAGATTCAATTGAGACATATGTATACACACAATATTTTCAAACTTTATCAATTATTGATGCTTTATCTCTTGTAGGAACCTATCAAGTCTCAATCTCTTTGAGTGTATGCCTTAAATGGTTCACCAAAAAAGAGGTGGGCAAACCATCGGTGCTTTATAGGATTGTTGTCCACTATACTACCACTTGCTATATACACAACCTTCTCCTATGTACTTCCATAAGCCTTGCCTCCTCTCTTACACACTCTTCCAAGAAATTTACCACCTTACATAGCCCCTACCTAAGCCAAATACCCTTTTTAATAGTTTATAGTACACTGTCAACATAAGCTGACGTTGTATTTAATTTATTAAAAGAACGTTATAGATCTAAGTCAGTATTGGCTGACCTAGACCAGGTTCTAACTTGATTTTATCAAATAATGATACAAAGTTGAATTGGGCCAAATGTGTCGACTAAACTTTTGGAAAGGTTTAGGGTTAGATTCAGTTATATACTTTTGAAGAGTATTGGTTTAGCACACAAGTAGTGTAATGATGTAGTTATATCTAAAGTGGAAGGTTTTGAGGAATAATGATTCTATTGATATTTATATACTTTTATAGAGTATTAATTTGGCACACAAGTATTGTAAGTATTTGTTAGTAGAGAGGAAAGATGATTTAATCAATGGGTTTGGGATTATCATCATCTATCATCTTTCCATATTAGTGAATATTTTGAGACATATAATGTCTTATAAGTCACCCTTGTCTCAAACTTCTTACCAATATTACACACCTAAAAACTTTATTAATGGGGAAAGAAGTTAGAAGCTAAGAAGCATAAAGTCATTAAATAAATTTACTTTCCCTCACCTACTAACAATTAATAATGGTTATTGTATGTTAATTATAATTTTTTATGATTATTTACAAAAATATATAAAGAATAAAATATCATTATAAAGTAAAAATTCCATTAAAATTAATAATAAAATAGTTATATAGATGATTTGATATGATCTAAATTCATGATAATAATAAATATTTATAAAATCATCTTAAAATGTGTTAAATATGTACAATTAAAACTATTACAAAAATTAATAATAAAATAATTATATAGAAAATCTAACTAATCTTTATTTACAAAATTAATAATTATTTATAAAAATCATGTTAAAATCATTTAAACAATATAAATAAATATCTTATAAAATAAAAAATATAATAATTATATCATTATATCAAAAATATAATAATTTTATTCAATAAATTAAAAATAATTATTTAATTTAAATTAATGGAATTTTTCTTTACTTTCTATCTCTTCTTAACTTTCTTGCTTTTCCTTGCTTTTGACCATTAATGTCCTTATAAGTTGTTTGTCCCTATAATGGAATTTTTTTTAAAAACAAAGAATCTCTTATATTTTAGATATAATAGTGTTTTCCTTTGAAAATTTGTATGGGTAATAATAATATAATGTTTTTTTCTAGATTGCTTCTTTGATAGAAATCTTCTTGCAACAACCCTTCAACTCTTGCTATGAATATTAAATATGATGTTTTTCGCATTCTAATGGTAGGCGATCTCTGAATGGAAGGCCCAAAACAAGATTTTTTTTCTATTTTGGCAAGAGTTAATTTTAATTTTTTACCATGTGATAGAGCTGAGCCTATCTTGCCGATATGTTCCTTCCACCTGCCAAAGTGGCGTTTGACTTCGTTACATTCTGTGTCTGGATCTCCCCTTTCCATAAAATTCAATCTCCTGTCACCAATCACTCAAAGTCTATTATTATTTTGGATGTGTTTGACTTCATCGACTGTACCCCCTCTCCATCATCTCCCTTCCATTCAACACTCCCCTTTCCATAAACTTCCATCCCCCATCATTGCTCATCGTAACCCTAAAAGATATTACTATTTGCGGGGGCCAAATAATTGAAAATGTGCAGTTTTCTAAAAAGGACGGGCTTATGCACAGGTGGCGTTCTTCCTTGTATAAGCACTAATAATCTATCCACTGACACAAATTTCATTTTCAATCTACACGATAAAAATATAATTCCCCCTTTCCCATCGATGTACCTTCTCTGAGCAGAAATTCATCTTCCGCTATAGCCCTCACACAATTGGAAAGCAAATTTCCAAGTTCATCTTCAACCATCTCATTTTCTACTATGGTATCCCCTCTGACATTATATCTGATAATGGAGGATCATTCAAGAATAGGGATGTTAACAAGCTAGGTGTTGAATATAACATCACATGACATTTTTATAAAACATTCAACCCTCAAAGTAATGGCCAGGCTGAAGCATCGAATAAAACCATTGTCAATATTTTCAAAAAGATTCTAAATGATGTCAGTTGTGATTGGCACCTTCAAATATTTTGTGCCCTTTGGGCATACCATACCAATCACCATACCCCCACAAGAGCCACTCCATATTCACATGTTTATGGTATAAAATCCATCCTTTCCATTGAGGTCGAGTTGCCTTCACTATGCATATCCTTCAAACATGTCCTACTTGATGAAAAACACATAGCTACACTCAACAATATTTAGGCATATCAGAACCACCTCAAAGGCCACTACAATTATCATGTAAATCATAGAACATTTGAACTTGGTGATCTTTTTCTTAAAGAAAACCAAAAAAATACCATGCCTGAGAAGAAGCATAAAGGTAAATTCAAACCAAACTAGATAGTGCCTTTCATCATTACTATAGATTATGAATCAAGAGCATATAGGCTTGCCATACCAGATGGAGATAAACTTCTTGATTCAATGAATATTATTCACCTCAATCATTACTATGCTTGAGCACTATGGTGTATTATCTATAAGGACTGTTTCAATTGTGCCATTTTATCACTATTCTTCTTTATACAAATGTCACTCTTACCATTCTTCTTATGTCTATTACTTATATATTTTACCATTTCATTATATTGACCAACCATATTTTGAATCCTATCTACCTAGCCCATTTGACCTTGGTTTCACCATTGGTTGCACCTTTTTAGCACCAATGAGTCCAATCAGTTTTAATAGCTATTTCAAGCATTCTAGATAGAGACAATATTGTAGAGTAATATGATAGAAGTTTTGACAATTGCATCCCTTTTTTGTTGTTCTTTTCTTATCACTAGTCTTACTACTAATTATAACCACCTATGGGCAAACTAGGAGAAACATTTATTTATGGAGCTTTAACATACCAACTTGCCATTTCCTATGTCATACTATGTCTTTTTACCAACTGTGCCTATTTTATTTGAATTGAATCCTACAGTAGTAAAATTCTTCCACTATAAGGTTAAACTATAGTGACTTAAGCTCCTACTCTGGGAATATGTAGGCAACACTCAATACTTTTTGAGGTTAGCTTAGTCACCATTTCCACCACGTTCTCATCATTTTGTGAGTAACCTAAGTTTGAATTATCTTACCATTTTTTGAGAAACCTAATCCACACTGTCACCATTTTATGAGCTTACACCATTTAGTATCTTTGTCATTCTTGATTGAGTTTAGATACTCTAAAATTTTTTAAAAAAAAAACATTTATAAAACCATTAGAAAAACCCAAAAACATTGACTACAACTTTGCCTTAAGGATTCTAAGAACCCTTACTATGTTACAAGTAAATCACTTGTCAATTAGTTTCCCAATCCTTTTTAGCCTTTTATCCCACAAACTTTCCATTTTTCAAGACCATTCTTATTCTTCTATCACATCCATTCTATTTATTTTCACCAGTTATTATTTTCTTCCCATTTCCTGGGAGAACTACATTTAGCTTGAAGTTTTTGTTGGATATTACATCCATAGAACTATGTAGGTAGTGTCCACTTGCCTAGTGCATTTGGAGAAAACTCAACCACCCCCTTATTTTTCTTTTATTCCCTTATTTTATTCATTTTTTAAGTTGTCACCTATTTTTTAGAGGCAATGTTCATATGGTTTCTATTGCATTATTTATTTGTTTCTGCTTATTTAATTTGTTTATCTACCTATTTGTTTACTTTCAGCGCTATTACCTTGATTCATTCTATGTGCATTCATTGGGTGATTCCTTGTGCGCACCTATACTTGAATCCATCCATATTCATCTACTAACATTATCATCATGGTTTTTATCATTTATGTATTGTTTTCTATTATGTATTAAATTTTAAGAGTCAGTCCTTATACATATTTAGGCTAAGTCCTCATGATGTTATACCATGATGCCTATCAACATGTGCTACAACAAACCTTAGATTCAATAAGTCTATTCAAAAATGGTGGCATTGACATCTCTTCAGCACCAACATCCCAATTCATTCCCAATCATATCCCAAATAGATTAATTAACCATGAAATAATTTAAACCTTTGTTAGTTTAGACAAGCATCTTTCTACTAGTAAGTTGTTTCAATTCATCATACCCTCTTTGTTAAGTTACCGTCATCAATCAACCAATCAATCATGTTTGCCATAATTGGGGTCCAATGATTATAACTACCTATGGGCAAATCATTGCACACCATCCCACCTACATTTCTCAATGATTATAACCACCTTTAGGTAAATCATTATGTTGTCACCACTTTAATTTTTCTACCCATATAGGGACATGTTATTATCTTATTTATCTATCCTAACTAGGGTAGCTCCATCTTTTCAATGATTATAACCACCTTTGGGCCAATCATTGTATTTTCATGCCATGTTGCCACTATCAAGGTACAATTCTTATAACCACCTTTGGGAAAACCATTGTACACCATTTCACTTGCATTCACAATGATTTTGACTAATTTTTAAATATCATTGTGTTATCCCATCATTTTCCTTTTCTTTGGTCCCCTCATCTCCATTCTTTCTTTTGAGGGACTGTTTATTGACCTTTCCTTGTGCCAACCATTCCCTCAAGGGGGCATCATATAGTTAGTTCATCATTATTGAATTTGTAGGCATACATGAAATTTTCAATCATTGAGAAGAAATTATTATGCTTATAGCTTGTAATGATTTCCTAAATAGGGGCAAACTATAGACACCTAAATTTGGCCACTGATAACCTTCAACCAAGATTTTGACCAATTTACACTAAAGTGCACAATTTGACATAAAAACACTAAAGCACATTAAATGAGTTGAAATTCATATATTCAAGTGTCTATTTTGGCTAGAGTATCATTAAATAATGAAATATAATTTATGGCCCAGTTAACTCTGATTAGATCATTTTGAGTCAAATTTTCAATTTCACACTTGGGTAGCCTGGATTGCTCTTTTCTATCAAATCTCTTGCACAAGACATGTGCCTTTTTTATTTATTTTTGGTAAAATAATAAATGGGATAATTGATCCAACACATCTGACATTAACTTCAAATTCTAATCCAATCCAATTTTGGACCAATAACAAGATATTTTGACCAATTTGATTAATTTATGCACCAAGAGCTAGAATTTGCACCAAAGTTGACTAATCATGTTTTAGGGTAATTAAACCAAATTAAGGAGCTAAGTTAATTTTATAAGGAACTTGTCAAATAAATCTTTATTGTAAATTTATTTCTATTAACTGCATCATCAAGTGACATCATCATATGGGGTGGCATCCATAAGCCATAAATGCATAAAATATCAGGATTATTGGTCCCCCGTGCCTCATTAAGACCCTCCATGCCTATTCAATACCCATATATCCAAAATATTAATTAAAATACCTATATAATGAATTTTATATTTGTATTTATTCAAGACCATACATCTCAATCTTGAGATGGATGGTCATGGTTGATCCTCAAACCATTCCAAAAATCTATAAATATGAGGCCTTGTCTATTGAATTTTAAGATCTCACATGCCAAATTTATAATGCTAAATTGATTCCAAAGATTCATGAAAATTAGTGTTATAATTTCCAAATATTAATCCAAACCAAGCCAAATCCACAAGGTGCCAAGGAGAAGAGGAGATAGCCAAGTCTCCTTTGATGAAGACTTCATGAGCACAAGTTGAGCAAGCTACTACTATAAGCTGACTTCTATAAGCTACACTTCTAAAATTGGTTTTCTTCACAAATTTGAATTTTCAAATTTTAACGGTCATATTTCCATACAAAATTGGCCAAGTATGGAAAACAAAGAAATATGCCTAGAAGGCCAACTTTGGACCTCCATAAAATTTTACAGGATTCATATCATGACCTAAAAATTGAAAAATATGAACTAGATGAAAACCTAATCAAATCCACGTGACCATTTTCTTCTGAAACCTCCTCACATGTGAATGTTGATGTCATCAATCTACTTGCTTAGGAAGATTTGTCAAGGTGACTAATCAAACCTAGATCTTCACAAGACTTCTCTAAGGAATTATTTTGAATTTTATAAGTTCCCAAAGTACTCTTGACACCTCATATGACCTCTTATGTCATCTTATATACCCTAAAATACTTGTATAGTTGTCATACACTCATAAAACATATATTTCTTCCTTACAACATGAATTCCTCTATGAAGCATAGATAGAGACACCTTCACTTATATATATTTCAAAATAATGTGAAACTAGGAGAATCCCATTACTCAACTTATTTGTACCTCTTTATCCTCTTCTTTATTTTAATCCCTCCATGCATGGTATCTTCATTGGATTCAACAACTTCCTTTTTATCTTCTATCTGAGTAGAGTCATAAACCCTTTGTATAATCTTTTGGGAATTGATAAAATATATAGGTAAGAGAGTTTCTTGACATACCTCAGCAAACATACTATCTTATTTCTCAGGTTCATATACTCAAGCTTAACTATCTTAGGTCTCCAAACCTAGGATATCCTTTTCTCATGCATTCTATGGTAGAATATATCAATATGTCACATGTCACTACAATTATAGTAGATTACATTATCCATACCTCTAGTTGACCAAAAATATTACATGCAAAATAATTATCATGAAATGGTATTTCATACCTTATAGCATTTGGTTGTTTGATTAATCTTTTCACCTTCTTGTCTTTATTAAGATGATCTACCTTCTTTTCAACCCTTTTGGTTGTAGCCATCTCTTTACCTTCATCAGGCATGCTCACCTTATCTAAGAACTAATTATGCATAATTTTCATATAATATATATTGGACTTTAGGTCATCATGATCACCTTGATTTGATCTCAACTTATCATTTCTTTCTTCTAACTGAGTCTTGAGATGTTTGCATTCTTCCTCTTTTGAAATCAGATTTATCTTTGTAACCCTTAACTGATCCTTAAGGTTATGAATAGTCATCTTATCTTCTTTGAATATTTAATTCATTCTCTCAAACCTGGTTTGAAGATGATTTATATTTTCTCCATGTTCATGAATGAATTGGCTTGTTCTTCAATATCTTTTACCATTGACCTCAACTCCAAATTTTCTTTCTTCAACTTCTCAGCCATATTATGCTATTTAAAACCACCTTGAAGCTATTTATGATCACCAATAGGTTGTTAAACCTCCTTTAAAGGTATATCTATGATACAAATTATTAGAAATAGCTAATGAGAGGGGTGGTGAATCAGTAGATAATAATGCACATTCAATTCCAAAATCATTCCATCATACATCAACTTGATCTAGCAACATAAACATGAAAACACATACAACCAAAGAATGAATAAGAGAATACATCACATGAACACATCATCTATGTGGTAAAAAATCATGGGAGATGAAACCCACTTAACCTTGAAAGATGGACTATAGTCCTATAAAGACAAGATTTAACATTTAGACTAGTACCAACTGATCAAGGATCACCCACCCCTCAATTTAGTCAAGCACCCACATGACCTTTAGCTAGCTCCAACTAGAAAGGAGGATAAAACCCCCTAGGAAACCATAATATAAATTTAATATAATTTCAAACACCCTTGATGGTACAATCCTCTTGTTTACACTCTTCACCCCTCGATCTCTCTCAAACAGCCTCTAGGGCTTACTCACTCAATCTACCTCTTCTAGGCTTATTAGGTCTATAGAATTATGTGTTCACCTTCATCACCTTGATCAAATAATAATGTATGATATTATTCACTCTATAATGGTCCTCAATAACATGTACCTTCTCTATTCAATGTTCTCTTCTTAGTTTGGCTCCCCACTTTCATAATAACCTCAAATAGGTCAATTAGGATTAGTATTTATACCACTCTCTTAGTCTAACACATCTTGGTTGTATAAGATGATTTTAATAATTTAAACACACTTAAAATAGGTTCATACACATGTTACATGTGAGAAACATATTATTCATAGGTCATCCATTACCTCATTATCCCCAAACCATCATTAGGCATTAGTGAGACCTAAAGTAATTAGGCCTACTGACCCACACGTTACAACTTGGAATCCTTGGCACACCTTCATCCTGTATAAACAATTAAAACATATAAAAAAATCACCAATATACCCTTTCTCAGTATCACAAAGTTCCATTCCATCTGAAACTCAAACTCACACCTTGAACTTAGCAATTAGGTCTCCTCACTCTTTAGGATTCATACACAGAAAACATAGTCTTAGACTTATGAAGTATACTATCAATTTTATCACATAAAAAAATGAAAAAATAACATGGATATGTTATCTATGAATTTATAAAAAACACCAAATCCATTTTATTTCACTACTCAGACTCCAACAATCCAAAAACACCTCTGTCATAGGCTCAATCAATTCTAGTAAAACACAGTCAAATTACAGTCAAGTATTTTTACCCTCCAAACCTGATTAGGGAGAGACCATGATATATAATAACTTATTATAAAAAATTTAGAATTTTATAACATATACATACTCATTTATTTCTTCAAATATGTTCAAACTGCTTCCAACACATTCCTTCAAAATGACCACTCAGACTGCCTATGGCTTCCATAAACACAATCATATAGATATTCTTGTCTATTATACAAAAGAAAAATTTCATAACATATGATACATATTTATAGATTTTATGTGATATATATATCACTCTAAAGTAGATAGATCTCTTGTTCTAGTAGCATCCATTGCTCTAACATATCAATTCCTCATATCACTATCTCATAGTTTTCACTATTTAGAAAAGTCACTTTGAAAGCACTATTTCACCTATGTTTGAGAAACATCACACATTTATAATCAATGTAACATGTGTCATATGTATTAAATAAATAACCCAATTTATTTGATTTATCCCTACTCACCTAGAACACTTCCCTAAACACATATTCATTCTACATGGATATTGTTCATAATTTTCACCATTTGTCTTTTAGCGACTAGCAGAATTGAATCATAAAAATGAATCAAAAAGGATCAATCATTCCCAAATGACTTAATTTGGTTTTATAACAAGTCTCTATATTTAACCTCCATCCACTTGTAAATGTCAACTCAGTCAACCCTTGTTGTAACATCAATTTCTATAGAAATAAGCTTATTTTTATGTTTACTACTCACTACCCTGATACACCACTGCACTTGGAGGTATTTTAATGAGTCATATACACTTTAATATAGTCAATATTTGTTAACCAAACCATTATGGGCCATATTCAATAATATTTATACAATCGGGTCACTATAAGGGTTTATAGGAGGGTTTTAACCATATTACATTATTAAATAATATTCATAAACCTCTATGCCTCAATCTACTAAAAAATACCTATATATACTTATTAGGTAAATTTTAAACCTTTACCAAAAGTATTAGGTCACCATGAAACCTTTACATGTGTCAATGATCAACTAAACTTTCTTCTCGAGCTATGAATCCTTCATTTTGCATCTACAAGTGTCCTTCAAATGTACTATCTTGGTTTTTATTCATACTCAAGACCTATAACTTGGTCAAAACATTTGAACCAACATATCACACCTCAATAAATTCTTATATGATCTCTAACATATTATAATATCACCTTTCCTCTCTAATTGGAGATCACTAGGTCACTATGCACACTAGGACTAGGACTACAAGTCAAAATTAGATATAGAAATCACTAGGATCCATCTTGTACTGGTCTCAAATAATCATTAACAAGTCATATTTACTCATATCATGCTCTAAATTTGACCTCCATGTTCTCCCTATCCTCAAAAAGCTCAAACTACTAAGCTACCAAGCATATGCCAACATACTATTCACATTTTTCTCTTTTCTTATTTTACCTTAAACCTCATCAATCATGATAGATAAAAAATGAAAAGCCTAAAAAAATTATTAAAATATCTCATATGCATCTAAACCTACCTTACACAACTTTAGAATGAAACACATCACCATCATGACATCTCCACTTGGTCATTACCTTTGACATCAATGCACACATGACATCATCCATTTGACATAAATGATAACATAAATTTAATAGTAAGTGTTATTACTAATTTCACAATAATTTTTTATTACCATTTTTACAATAATCCTTAGTTTGACTTGGTTTGTTTACCTTTCTTTTTCTTTTTTTATATAGAATTCAGGGTTTATGGGGCTCCTTCTCGATACTAATAATACTTAATTAACTAATTAGGCATGTATTAATGGTTGAAACATCAATGTATCTTACCAAATTACTCTAAAAGAAACAAACTAACTAAAAGTATTTAAAAATACTTAAACTTTACAACATTTAACAAAATTTACATAAATAGAAATATATATATATATATATATATATATATTACTAAGTCTTACCCTTCTTTGCTATGATGTGAGAATAAAGTATCTTGAAAGGGGAACTAGGAATGAGATGTCATTTTTTATTAATTATTAGAACCATCTATTCTTATTTTTACTCAATTTACCTAAATCTGAACTTGGAAAGAAACATCTATCCACAAATGTGCCTCTACAAGCTTTTTTCTTGCTAATGAAATCTGGATAACTATTTTCCATTGACCCAATAACCTCAGAAATTTGATGTGGAGACACAAAATGAATGAAGCTCACTTTTGAATTCTCCTCATTGAGAACTTCTAAAGCTAATCTTGAAGGAAAAATAGGATTGTTATCTAGAAACACTATAACAAGCTCTTAACTTTGCCCCTTCCAACATGAATATTCTACTTTACATTTAAAATTTTGATAGGAAGTAGAAAGATGACCAATTTTGAAGCATTTCTAACACCTAAAGGGAAGACTCTCATAATCTAGAGTTTGAGACCAAGATTTGCCTTTAACTTTTACCTCAATAATTTTAGGAAGTACTAAGAAATATCCAAACAAATAAGAACCTTGGAAAAAATTATTTGAGAAAATTCAAAGAAGAAGCATCAATTTACAAGAATTCACCTAGCGAAACCCCAATATTTGATAGCCCAAACTTCGACCAAACTTGGAGAGGAAGATACAACAATCGTACCTAGATGGGTCTACGAGAGAGGTTTTATGTCAGAGGATTAAAATCTAGAAACTAGGGTTTTAGAAGAAGGTGGTGATCATAACTACAAGATTTGGATTGTATAATATTATTATGATCAACAAGATTATCACAAACTATAATGAAAAATACTCAATCAAAAGGATAAATTTCCATACTACCCTCCAAATTAATCCACCATGAATCTAAAATGCACTAATGAAGAACAAGAATGGAAGGCCAAAACCTATCAAATCAGCACAGTAAACCCCTTTCTACATATTAATCCTCACTTTAAATCACCTCCTCAAGAGTCTCCTACTCAAAATTGACAATAGGATAATGCTTTGCAATGCTCAAAACCTTAGATTGATTAATTTGAGGAACTGATGGGCCAAAGGGGGCCCTAGTTGCATGGTTATCCATCTTAACATGGGTGGTTGGCTACCCCAAACTCTTACCTACAACTTCCGTGCTCTCCTTACCCTCTCCCATGTCTATCATTGAACCAATTCGACCAATACTACACAACATATCCCTCCCATCCGGATGAGAAGGTGGTTCCATACTTCCACTATTCTCCACTGCTACATCCTTTCTCCATGATAGGATTGTATAAGATTGTAATCCAATAACCCCAACTATCCCAATCAATTCTTTGCCTGCTAGAATAATATTAACTCTGGTCATGAGAGAGTGAAATTTCTTCATCGCCAGAAGCTTATCAAAAATTAGTTTACTATTACATTAGCATGCATAATATATACATAAATGGTCTATTTACCTTTCTTACTTAAGGTTTATTTATTTGATTTTTTTTGTCATTTAGCAGCTTTAGATTTTTGGTTACCCAATTTATTATAAATTATTTTTAACTTGATCATTTGGTCCTAACTTAACATTTGTCATTCTAGCTTACCAAATTTCCAAGTATATCATGTCTACACCATGTCAGTTATCTTGGCTTTCCTACTTTTTTTTTAATTTTTGCTCTTTAGTTTTCTATCATTGGGTTTGTTCAAAGCAGAGTCTATACCCTCCACAATCAAAAATTCAAACACAACATACAACTATCCAACAATAATGGTAAGCCAAGGTATGCATACACTACTTTTATTTTCAGTTATTTCATTTCAATAATTTGCTTTTGGTTATTTTATGCTTTAAAATACTAAAATTTATTCAACTTTAGCGTTATGTGTTGCTATGTTCTTTTCCCAAAGTACGATCACATGTTGCACCTGAGTGATACGTGATGAGATTCAATTGAGACATATGTATACACACAATATTTTCAAACTTTATCAATTATTGATGCTTTATCTCTTGTAGGAACCTATCAAGTCTCAATCTCTTTGAGTGTATGCCTTAAATGGTTCACCAAAAAAGAGGTGGGCAAACCATCGGTGCTTTATAGGATTGTTGTCCACTATACTACCACTTGCTATATACACAACCTTCTCCTATGTACTTCCATAAGACTTGCCTCCTCTCTTACACACTCTTCCAAGAAATTTACCACCTTACATAGCCCCTACCTAAGCCAAATACCCTTTTTAATAGTTTATAGTACACTGTCAACATAAGCTGACGTTGTATTTAATTTATTAAAAGAACGTTATAGATCTAAGTCAGTATTGGCTGACCTAGACCAGGTTCTAACTTGATTTTATCAAATAATGATACAAAGTTGAATTGGGCCAAATGTGTCGACTAAACTTTTGGAAAGGTTTAGGGTTAGATTCAGTTATATACTTTTGAAGAGTATTGGTTTAGCACACAAGTAGTGTAATGATGTAGTTATATCTAAAGTGGAAGGTTTTGAGGAATAATGATTCTATTGATATTTATATACTTTTATAGAGTATTAATTTGGCACACAAGTATTGTAAGTATTTGTTAGTAGAGAGGAAAGATGATTTAATCAACGGGTTTGGGATTATCATCATCTATCATCTTTCCATATTAGTGAATATTTTGAGACATATAATGTCTTATAAGTCACCCTTGTCTCAAACTTCTTACCAATATTACACACCTAAAAACTTTATTAATGGGGAAAGAAGTTAGAAGCTAAGAAGCATAAAGTCATTAAATAAATTTACTTTCCCTCACCTACTAACAATTAATAATGGTTATTGTATGTTAATTATAATTTTTTATGATTATTTACAAAAATATATAAAGAATAAAATATCATTATAAAGTAAAAATTCCATTAAAATTAATAATAAAATAGTTATATAGATGATTTGATATGATCTAAATTCATGATAATAATAAATATTTATAAAATCATCTTAAAATGTGTTAAATATGTACAATTAAAAATATTACAAAAATTAATAATAAAATAATTATATAGAAAATCTAACTAATCTTTATTTACAAAATTAATAATTATTTATAAAAATCATGTTAAAATCATTTAAACAATATAAATAAATATCTTATAAAATAAAAAATATAATAATTATATCATTATATCAAAAATATAATAATTTTATTCAATAAATTAAAAATAATTATTTAATTTAAATTAATGGAATTTTTCTTTACTTTCTATCTCTTCTTAACTTTCTTGCTTTTCCTTGCTTTTGACCATTAATGTCCTTATAAGTTGTTTGTCCCTATAATGGAATTTTTTTTAAAAACAAAGAATCTCTTATATTTTAGATATAATAGTGTTTTCCTTTGAAAATTTGTATGGGTAATAATAATATAATGTTTTTTTCTAGATTGCTTCTTTGATAGAAATCTTCTTGCAACAACCCTTCAACTCTTGCTATGAATATTAAATATGATGTTTTTCGCATTCTAATGGTAGGCGATCTCTGAATGGAAGGCCCAAAACAAGATTTTTTTTCTATTTTGGCAAGAGTTAATTTTAATTTTTTACCATGTGATAGAGCTGAGCCTATCTTGCCGATATGTTCCTTCCACCTGCCAAAGTGGCGTTTGACTTCGTTACATTCTGTGTCTGGATCTCCCCTTTCCATAAAATTCAATCTCCTGTCACCAATCACTCAAAGTCTATTATTATTTTGGATGTGTTTGACTTCATCGACTGTACCCCCTCTCCATCATCTCCCTTCCATTCAACACTCCCCTTTCCATAAACTTCCATCCCCCATCATTGCTCATCGTAACCCTAAAAGATATTACTATTTGCGGGGGCCAAATAATTGAAAATGTGCAGTTTTCTAAAAAAGACGGGCTTATGCACAGGTGGCGTTCTTCCTTGTATAAGCACTAATAATCTATCCACTGACACAAATTTCATTTTCAATCTACACGATAAAAATATAATTCCCCCTTTCCCATCGATGTACCTTCTCTGAGCAGAAATTCATCTTCCGCTATAGCCCTCACACAATTGGAAAGCAAATTTCCAAGTTCATCTTCAACCATCTCATTTTCTACTATGGTATCCCCTCTGACATTATATCTGATAATGGAGGATCATTCAAGAATAGGGATGTTAACAAGCTAGGTGTTGAATATAACATCACATGACATTTTTATAAAACATTCAACCCTCAAAGTAATGGCCAGGCTGAAGCATCGAATAAAACCATTGTCAATATTTTCAAAAAGATTCTAAATGATGTCAGTTGTGATTGGCACCTTCAAATATTTTGTGCCCTTTGGGCATACCATACCAATCACCATACCCCCACAAGAGCCACTCCATATTCACATGTTTATGGTATAAAATCCATCCTTTCCATTGAGGTCGAGTTGCCTTCACTATGCATATCCTTCAAACATGTCCTACTTGATGAAAAACACATAGCTACACTCAACAATATTTAGGCATATCAGAACCACCTCAAAGGCCACTACAATTATCATGTAAATCATAGAACATTTGAACTTGGTGATCTTTTTCTTAAAGAAAACCAAAAAAATACCATGCCTGAGAAGAAGCATAAAGGTAAATTCAAACCAAACTAGATAGTGCCTTTCATCATTACTATAGATTATGAATCAAGAGCATATAGGCTTGCCATACCAGATGGAGATAAACTTCTTGATTCGATGAATATTATTCACCTCAATCATTACTATGCTTGAGCACTATGGTGTATTATCTATAAGGACTGTTTCAATTGTGCCATTTTATCACTATTCTTCTTTATACAAATGTCACTCTTACCATTCTTCTTATGTCTATTACTTATATATTTTACCATTTCATTATATTGACCAACCATATTTTGAATCCTATCTACCTAGCCCATTTGACCTTGGTTTCACCATTGGTTGCACCTTTTTAGCACCAATGAGTCCAATCAGTTTTAATAGCTATTTCAAGCATTCTAGATAGAGACAATATTGTAGAGTAATATGATAGAAGTTTTGACAATTGCATCCCTTTTTTGTTGTTCTTTTCTTATCACTAGTCTTACTACTAATTATAACCACCTATGGGCAAACTAGGAGAAACATTTATTTATGGAGCTTTAACATACCAACTTGCCATTTCCTATGTCATACTATGTCTTTTTACCAACTGTGCCTATTTTATTTGAATTGAATCCTACAGTAGTAAAATTCTTCCACTATAAGGTTAAACTATAGTGACTTAAGCTCCTACTCTGGGAATATGTAGGCAACACTCAATACTTTTTGAGGTTAGCTTAGTCACCATTTCCACCACGTTCTCATCATTTTGTGAGTAACCTAAGTTTGAATTATCTTACCATTTTTTGAGAAACCTAATCCACACTGTCACCATTTTATGAGCTTACACCATTTAGTATCTTTGTCATTCTTGATTGAGTTTAGATACTCTAAATTTTTTAAAAAAAAAAACATTTATAAAACCATTAGAAAAACCCAAAAACATTGACTACAACTTTGCCTTAAGGATTCTAAGAACCCTTACTATGTTACAAGTAAATCACTTGTCAATTAGTTTCCCAATCCTTTTTAGCCTTTTATCCCACAAACTTTCCATTTTTCAAGACCATTCTTATTCTTCTATCACATCCATTCTATTTATTTTCACCAGTTATTATTTTCTTCCCATTTCCTGGGAGAACTACATTTAGCTTGAAGTTTTTGTTGGATATTACATCCATAGAACTATGTAGGTAGTGTCCACTTGCCTAGTGCATTTGGAGAAAACTCAACCACCCCCTTATTTTTCTTTTATTCCCTTATTTTATTCATTTTTTAAGTTGTCACCTATTTTTTAGAGGCAATGTTCATATGGTTTCTATTGCATTATTTATTTGTTTCTGCTTATTTAATTTGTTTATCTACCTATTTGTTTACTTTCAGCGCTATTACCTTGATTCATTCTATGTGCATTCATTGGGTGATTCCTTGTGCGCACCTATACTTGAATCCATCCATATTCATCTACTAACATTATCATCATGGTTTTTATCATTTATGTATTGTTTTCTATTATGTATTAAATTTTAAGAGTCAGTCCTTATACATATTTAGGCTAAGTCCTCATGATGTTATACCATGATGCCTATCAACATGTGCTACAACAAACCTTAGATTCAATAAGTCTATTCAAAAATGGTGGCATTGACATCTCTTCAGCACCAACATCCCAATTCATTCCCAATCATATCCCAAATAGATTAATTAACCATGAAATAATTTAAACCTTTGTTATTTTAGACAAGCATCTTTCTACTAGTAATTTGTTTCAATTCATCATACCCTCTTTGTTAAGTTACCGTCATCAATCAACCAATCAATCATGTTTGCCATAATTGGGGTCCAATGATTATAACTACCTATGGGCAAATCATTGCACACCATCCCACCTACATTTCTCAATGATTATAACCACCTTTAGGTAAATCATTATGTTGTCACCACTTTAATTTTTCTACCCATATAGGGACATGTTATTATCTTATTTATCTATCCTAACTAGGGTAGCTCCATCTTTTCAATGATTATAACCACCTTTGGGCCAATCATTGTATTTTCATGCCATGTTGCCACTATCAAGGTACAATTCTTATAACCACCTTTGGGAAAACCATTGTACACCATTTCACTTGCATTCACAATGATTTTGACTAATTTTTAAATATCATTGTGTTATCCCATCATTTTCCTTTTCTTTGGTCCCCTCATCTCCATTCTTTCTTTTGAGGGACTGTTTATTGACCTTTCCTTGTGCCAACCATTCCCTCAAGGGGGCATCATATAGTTAGTTCATCATCATTGAATTTGTAGGCATACATGAAATTTTCAATCATTGAGAAGAAATTATTATGCTTATAGCTTGTAATGATTTCCTAAATAGGGGCAAACTATAGACACCTAAATTTGGCCACTGATAACCTTCAACCAAGATTTTGACCAATTTACACTAAAGTGCACAATTTGACATAAAAACACTAAAGCACATTAAATGAGTTGAAATTCATATATTCAAGTGTCTATTTTGGCTAGAGTATCATTAAATAATGAAATATAATTTATGGCCCAGTTAACTCTGATTAGATCATTTTGAGTCAAATTTTCAATTTCACACTTGGGTAGCCTGGATTGCTCTTTTCTATCAAATCTCTTGCACAAGACATGTGCCTTTTTTATTTATTTTTGGTAAAATAATAAATGGGATAATTGATCCAACACATCTGACATTAACTTCAAATTCTAATCCAATCCAATTTTGGACCAATAACAAGATATTTTGACCAATTTGATTAATTTATGCACCAAGAGCTAGAATTTGCACCAAAGTTGACTAATCATGTTTTAGGGTAATTAAACCAAATTAAGGAGCTAAGTTAATTTTATAAGGAACTTGTCAAATAAATCTTTATTGTAAATTTATTTCTATTAACTGCATCATCAAGTGACATCATCATATGGGGTGGCATCCATAAGCCATAAATGCATAAAATATCAGGATTATTGGTCCCCCGTGCCTCATTAAGACCCTCCATGCCTATTCAATACCCATATATCCAAAATATTAATTAAAATACCTATATAATGAATTTTATATTTGTATTTATTCAAGAACATACATCTCAATCTTGAGATGGATGGTCATGGTTGATCCTCAAACCATTCCAAAAATCTATAAATATGAGGCCTTGTCTATTGAATTTTAAGATCTCACATGCCAAATTTATAATGCTAAATTGATTCCAAAGATTCATGAAAATTAGTGTTATAATTTCCAAATATTAATCCAAACCAAGCCAAATCCACAAGGTGCCAAGGAGAAGAGGAGATAGCCAAGTCTCCTTTGATGAAGACTTCATGAGCACAAGTTGAGCAAGCTACTACTATAAGCTGACTTCTATAAGCTACACTTCTAAAATTGGTTTTCTTCACAAATTTGAATTTTCAAATTTTAACGGTCATATTTCCATACAAAATTGGCCAAGTATGGAAAACAAAGAAATATGCCTAGAAGGCCAACTTTGGACCTCCATAAAATTTTACAGGATTCATATCATGACCTAAAAATTGAAAAATATGAACTAGATGAAAACCTAATCAAATCCATGTGACCATTTTCTTCTGAAACCTCCTCACATGTGAATGTTGATGTCATCAATCTACTTGCTTAGGAAGATTTGTCAAGGTGACTAATCAAACCTAGATCTTCACAAGACTTCTCTAAGGAATTATTTTGAATTTTATAAGTTCCCAAAGTACTCTTGACACCTCATATGACCTCTTATGTCATCTTATATACCCTAAAATACTTGTATAGTTGTCATACACTCATAAAACATATATTTCTTCCTTACAACATGAATTCCTCTATGAAGCATAGATAGAGACACCTTCACTTATATATATTTCAAAATAATGTGAAACTAGGAGAATCCCATTACTCAACTTATTTGTACCTCTTTATCCTCTTCTTTATTTTAATCCCTCCATGCATGGTATCTTCATTGGATTCAACAACTTCCTTTTTATCTTCTATCTGAGTAGAGTCATAAACCCTTTGTATAATCTTTTGGGAATTGATAAAATATATAGGTAAGAGAGTTTCTTGACATACCTCAGCAAACATACTATCTTATTTCTTAGGTTCATATACTCAAGCTTAACTATCTTAGGTCTCCAAACCTAGGATATCCTTTTCTCATGCATTCTATGGTAGAATATATCAATATGTCACATGTCACTACAATTATAGTAGATTACATTATCCATACCTCTAGTTGACCAAAAATATTACATGCAAAATAATTATCATGAAATGGTATTTCATACCTTATAGCATTTGGTTGTTTGATTAATCTTTTCACCTTCTTGTCTTTATTAAGATGATCTACCTTCTTTTCAACCCTTTTGGTTGTAGCCATCTCTTTACCTTCATCAGGCATGCTCACCTTATCTAAGAACTAATTATGCATAATTTTCATATAATATATATTGGACTTTAGGTCATCATGATCACCTTGATTTGATCTCAACTTATCATTTCTTTCTTCTAACTGAGTCTTGAGATGTTTGCATTCTTCCTCTTTTGAAATCAGATTTATCTTTGTAACCCTTAACTGATCCTTAAGGTTATGAATAGTCATCTTATCTTCTTTGAATATTTAATTCATTCTCTCAAACCTGGTTTGAAGATGATTTATATTTTCTCCATGTTCATGAATGAATTGGCTTGTTCTTCAATATCTTTTACCATTGACCTCAACTCCAAATTTTCTTTCTTCAACTTCTCAGCCATATTATGCTATTTAAAACCACCTTGAAGCTATTTATGATCACCAATAGGTTGTTAAACCTCCTTTAAAGGTATATCTATGATACAAATTATTAGAAATAGCTAATGAGAGGGGTGGTGAATCAGTAGATAATAATGCACATTCAATTCCAAAATCATTCCATCATACATCAACTTGATCTAGCAACATAAACATGAAAACACATACAACCAAAGAATGAATAAGAGAATACATCACATGAACACATCATCTATGTGGTAAAAAATCATGGGAGATGAAACCCACTTAACCTTGAAAGATGGACTATAGTCCTATAAAGACAAGATTTAACATTTAGACTAGTACCAACTGATCAAGGATCACCCACCCCTCAATTTAGTCAAGCACCCACATGACCTTTAGCTAGCTCCAACTAGAAAGGAGGATAAAACCCCCTAGGAAACCATAATATAAATTTAATATAATTTCAAACACCCTTGATGGTACAATCCTCTTGTTTACACTCTTCACCCCTCGATCTCTCTCAAACAGCCTCTAGGGCTTACTCACTCAATCTACCTCTTCTAGGCTTATTAGGTCTATAGAATTATGTGTTCACCTTCATCACCTTGATCAAATAATAATGTATGATATTATTCACTCTATAATGGTCCTCAATAACATGTACCTTCTCTATTCAATGTTCTCTTCTTAGTTTGGCTCCCCACTTTCATAATAACCTCAAATAGGTCAATTAGGATTAGTATTTATACCACTCTCTTAGTCTAACACATCTTGGTTGTATAAGATGATTTTAATAATTTAAACACACTTAAAATAGGTTCATACACATGTTACATGTGAGAAACATATTATTCATAGGTCATCCATTACCTCATTATCCCCAAACCATCATTAGGCATTAGTGAGACCTAAAGTAATTAGGCCTACTGACCCACACGTTACAACTTGGAATCCTTGGCACACATTCATCCTGTATAAACAATTAAAACATATAAAAAAATCACCAATATACCCTTTCTCAGTATCACAAAGTTCCATTCCATCTGAAACTCAAACTCACACCTTGAACTTAGCAATTAGGTCTCCTCACTCTTTAGGATTCATACACAGAAAACATAGTCTTAGACTTATGAAGTATACTATCAATTTTATCGCATAAAAAAATGAAAAAATAACATGGATATGTTATCTATGAATTTATAAAAAACACCAAATCCATTTTATTTCACTACTCAGACTCCAACAATCCAAAAACACCTCTGTCATAGGCTCAATCAATTCTAGTAAAACACAGTCAAATTACAGTCAAGTATTTTTACCCTCCAAACCTGATTAGGGAGAGACCATGATATATAATAACTTATTATAAAAAATTTAGAATTTTATAACATATACATACTCATTTATTTCTTCAAATATGTTCAAACTGCTTCCAACACATTCCTTCAAAATGACCACTCAGACTGCCTATGGCTTCCATAAACACAATCATATAGATATTCTTGTCTATTATACAAAAGAAAAATTTCATAACATATGATACATATTTATAGATTTTATGTGATATATATATCACTCTAAAGTAGATAGATCTCTTGTTCTAGTAGCATCCATTGCTCTAACATATCAATTCCTCATATCACTATCTCATAGTTTTCACTATTTAGAAAAGTCACTTTGAAAGCACTATTTCACCTATGTTTGAGAAACATCACACATTTATAATCAATGTAACATGTGTCATATGTATTAAATAAATAACCCAATTTATTTGATTTATCCCTACTCACCTAGAACACTTCCCTAAACACATATTCATTCTACATGGATATTGTTCATAATTTTCACCATTTGTCTTTTAGCGACTAGCAGAATTGAATCATAAAAATGAATAAAAAAGGATCAATCATTCCCAAATGACTTAATTTGGTTTTATAACAAGTCTCTATATTTAACCTCCATCCACTTGTAAATGTCAACTCAGTCAACCCTTGTTGTAACATCAATTTCTATAGAAATAAGCTTATTTTTATGTTTACTACTCACTACCCTGATACACCACTGCACTTGGAGGTATTTTAATGAGTCATATACACTTTAATATAGTCAATATTTGTTAACCAAACCATTATGGGCCATATTCAATAATATTTATACAATCGGGTCACTATAAGGGTTTATAGGAGGGTTTTAACCATATTACATTATTAAATAATATTCATAAACCTCTATGCCTCAATCTACTAAAAAATACCTATATATACTTATTAGGTAAATTTTAAACCTTTACCAAAAGTATTAGGTCACCATGAAACCTTTACATGTGTCAATGATCAACTAAACTTTCTTCTCGAGCTATGAATCCTTCATTTTGCATCTACAAGTGTCCTTCAAATGTACTATCTTGGTTTTTATTCATACTCAAGACCTATAACTTGGTCAAAACATTTGAACCAATATATCACACCTCAATAAATTCTTATATGATCTCTAACATATTATAATATCACCTTTCCTCTCTAATTGGAGATCACTAGGTCACTATGCACACTAGGACTAGGACTACAAGTCAAAATTAGATATAGAAATCACTAGGATCCATCTTGTACTGGTCTCAAATAATCATTAACAAGTCATATTTACTCATATCATGCTCTAAATTTGACCTCCATGTTCTCCCTATCCTCAAAAAGCTCAAACTACTAAGCTACCAAGCATATGCCAACATACTATTCACATTTTTCTCTTTTCTTATTTTACCTTAAACCTCATCAATCATGATAGATAAAAAATGAAAAGCCTAAAAAAATTATTAAAATATCTCATATGCATCTAAACCTACCTTACACAACTTTAGAATGAAACACATCACCATCATGACATCTCCACTTGGTCATTACCTTTGACATCAATGCACACATGACATCATCCATTTGACATAAATGATAACATAAATTTAATAGTAAGTGTTATTACTAATTTCACAATAATTTTTTATTACCATTTTTACAATAATCCTTAGTTTGACTTGGTTTGTTTACCTTTCTTTTTCTTTTTTTATATAGAATTCAGGGTTTATGGGGCTCCTTCTCGATACTAATAATACTTAATTAACTAATTAGGCATGTATTAATGGTTGAAACATCAATGTATCTTACCAAATTACTCTAAAAGAAACAAACTAACTAAAAGTATTTAAAAATACTTAAACTTTACAACATTTAAAAAAATTTACATAAATAGAAATATATATATATATATATATATATATATATATATATATATATATATATATATATATATATATATATATATATATATATATATTACTAAGTCTTACCCTTCTTTGCTATGATGTGAGAATAAAGTATCTTGAAAGGGGAACTAGGAATGAGATGTCATTTTTTATTAATTATTAGAACCATCTATTCTTATTTTTACTCAATTTACCTAAATCTGAACTTGGAAAGAAACATCTATCCACAAATGTGCCTCTACAAGCTTTTTTCTTGCTAATGAAATCTGGATAACTATTTTCCACTGACCCAATAACCTCAGAAATTTGATGTGGAGACACAAAATGAATGAAGCTCACTTTTGAATTCTCCTCATTGAGAACTTCTAAAGCTAATCTTGAAGGAAAAATAGGATTGTTATCTAGAAACACTATAACAAGCTCTTAACTTTGCCCCTTCCAACATGAATATTCTACTTTACATTTAAAATTTTGATAGGAAGTAGAAAGATGACCAATTTTGAAGCATTTCTAACACCTAAAGGGAAGACTCTCATAATCTAGAGTTTGAGACCAAGATTTGCCTTTAACTTTTACCTCAATAATTTTAGGAAGTACTAAGAAATATCCAAACAAATAAGAACCTTGGAAAAAATTATTTGAGAAAATTCAAAGAAGAAGCATCAATTTACAAGAATTCACCTAGCGAAACCCCAATATTTGATAGCCCAAACTTCGACCAAACTTGGAGAGGAAGATACAACAATCGTACCTAGATGGGTCTACGAGAGAGGTTTTATGTCAGAGGATTAAAATCTAGAAACTAGGGTTTTAGAAGAAGGTGGTGATCATAACTACAAGATTTGGATTGTATAATATTATTATGATCAACAAGATTATCACAAACTATAATGAAAAATATTCAATCAAAAGGATAAATTTCCATACTACCCTCCAAATTAATCCACCATGAATCTAAAATGCACTAATGAAGAACAAGAATGGAAGGCCAAAACCTATCAAATCAGCACAGTAAACCCCTTTCTACATATTAATCCTCACTTTAAATCACCTCCTCAAGAGTCTCCTACTCAAAATTGACAATAGGATAATGCTTTGCAATGCTCAAAACCTTAGATTGATTAATTTGAGAACTGATGGGCCAAAGGGGGCCCTAGTTGCATGGTTATCCATCTTAACATGGGTGGTTGGCTACCCCAAACTCTTACCTACAACTTCCGTGCTCTCCTTACCCTCTCCCATGTCTATCATTGAACCAATTCGACCAATACTACACAACATATCCCTCCCATCCGGATGAGAAGGTGGTTCCATACTTCCACTATTCTCCACTGCTACATCCTTTCTCCATGATAGGATTGTATAAGATTGTAATCCAATAACCTTAACTATCCCAATCAATTCTTTGCCTGCTAGAATAATATTAACTCTGGTCATGAGAGAGTGAAATTTCTTCATCGCCAGAAGCTTATCAAAAATTAGTTTACTATTACATTAGCATGCATAATATATACATAAATGGTCTATTTACCTTTCTTACTTAAGGTTTATTTATTTGATTTTTTTTGTCATTTAGCAGCTTTAGATTTTTGGTTACCCAATTTATTATAAATTATTTTTAACTTGATCATTTGGTCCTAACTTAACATTTGTCATTCTAGCTTACCAAATTTCCAAGTATATCATGTCTACACCATGTCAGTTATCTTGGCTTTCCTACTTTTTTTTTAATTTTTGCTCTTTAGTTTTCTATCATTGGGTTTGTTCAAAGCAGAGTCTATACCCTCCACAATCAAAAATTCAAACACAACATACAACTATCCAACAATAATGGTAAGCCAAGGTATGCATACACTACTTTTATTTTCAGTTATTTCATTTCAATCATTTGCTTTTGGTTATTTTATGCTTTAAAATACTAAAATTTATTCAACTTTAGCGTTATGTGTTGCTATGTTCTTTTCCCAAAGTACGATCACATGTTGCACCTGAGTGATACGTGATGAGATTCAATTGAGACATATGTATACACACAATATTTTCAAACTTTATCAATTATTGATGCTTTATCTCTTGTAGGAACCTATCAAGTCTCAATCTCTTTGAGTGTATGCCTTAAATGGTTCACCAAAAAAGAGGTGGGCAAACCATCGGTGCTTTATAGGATTGTTGTCCACTATACTACCACTTGCTATATACACAACCTTCTCCTATGTACTTCCATAAGCCTTGCCTCCTCTCTTACACACTCTTCCAAGAAATTTACCACCTTACATAGCCCCTACCTAAGCCAAATACCCTTTTTAATAGTTTATAGTACACTGTCAACATAAGCTGACGTTGTATTTAATTTATTAAAAGAACGTTATAGATCTAAGTCAGTATTGGCTGACCTAGACCAGGTTCTAACTTGATTTTATCAAATAATGATACAAAGTTGAATTGGGCCAAATGTGTCGACTAAACTTTTGGAAAGGTTTAGGGTTAGATTCAGTTATATACTTTTGAAGAGTATTGGTTTAGCACACAAGTAGTGTAATGATGTAGTTATATCTAAAGTGGAAGGTTTTGAGGAATAATGATTCTATTGATATTTATATACTTTTATAGAGTATTAATTTGGCACACAAGTATTGTAAGTATTTGTTAGTAGAGAGGAAAGATGATTTAATCAACGGGTTTGGGATTATCATCATCTATCATCTTTCCATATTAGTGAATATTTTGAGACATATAATGTCTTATAAGTCACCCTTGTCTCAAACTTCTTACCAATATTACACACCTAAAAACTTTATTAATGGGGAAAGAAGTTAGAAGCTAAGAAGCATAAAGTCATTAAATAAATTTACTTTCCCTCACCTACTAACAATTAATAATGGTTATTGTATGTTAATTATAATTTTTTATGATTATTTACAAAAATATATAAAGAATAAAATATCATTATAAAGTAAAAATTCCATTAAAATTAATAATAAAATAGTTATATAGATGATTTGATATGATCTAAATTCATGATAATAATAAATATTTATAAAATCATCTTAAAATGTGTTAAATATGTACAATTAAAAATATTACAAAAATTAATAATAAAATAATTATATAGAAAATCTAACTAATCTTTATTTACAAAATTAATAATTATTTATAAAAATCATGTTAAAATCATTTAAACAATATAAATAAATATCTTATAAAATAAAAAATATAATAATTATATCATTATATCAAAAATATAATAATTTTATTCAATAAATTAAAAATAATTATTTAATTTAAATTAATGGAATTTTTCTTTACTTTCTATCTCTTCTTAACTTTCTTGCTTTTCCTTGCTTTTGACCATTAATGTCCTTATAAGTTGTTTGTCCCTATAATGGAATTTTTTTTAAAAACAAAGAATCTCTTATATTTTAGATATAATAGTGTTTTCCATTGAAAATTTGTATGGGTAATAATAATATAATGTTTTTTTCTAGATTGCTTCTTTGATAGAAATCTTCTTGCAACAACCCTTCAACTCTTGCTATGAATATTAAATATGATGTTTTTCGCATTTTAATGGTAGGCGATCTCTGAATGGAAGGCCCAAAACAAGAATTTTTTTCTATTTTGGCAAGAGTTAATTTTAATTTTTTACCATGTGATAGAGCTGAGCCTATCTTGCCGATATGTTCCTTCCACCTGCCAAAGTGGCGTTTGACTTCGTTACATTCTGTGTCTGGATCTCCCCTTTCCATAAAATTCAATCTCCTGTCACCAATCACTCAAAGTCTATTATTATTTTGGATGTGTTTGACTTCATCGACTGTACCCGCTCTCCATCATCTCCCTTCCATTCAACACTCCCCTTTCCATAAACTTCCATCCCCCATCATTGCTCATCGTAACCCTAAAAGATATTACTATTTGCGGGGGCCAAATAATTGAAAATGTGCAGTTTTCTAAAAGGACGGGCTTATGCACAGGTGTTGCTCTTCCTTGTATAAGCACTAATAATCTATCCACTGACACAAATTTCATTTTCAATCTACACGCTAAAAATATAATTCCTCCTTTCCCATCGATGTACCTTCTCTGAGCAGAAATTCATCTTCCGCTTCCCCATTGAAAATTATTCCACCTCTGCACAATTATTTCTAACTCGCCACCAAAAGGACTATCGCCAAATAGAGTCGTTCAACTAAGGAAAGTGAACCAGGAAGGAGGACAATGTCAAGAGTCTGCATACATTCTCAATTCACAGGGTTTTCAAATATATCATAAATATCCGAGAAACCTGGGCCAATTTTAATGTCAAAAAATAAAGGGATTTCTATACTGCCAAGGAAACAAACATCCCTATCGAAGTTTTATCGACCCAAATCTCCTTGTTGAGGTATGTGTTGAGAATTAACTCATACAAAACCCAATAAAAAAGAAAATAAAAGAGCACAGACAGATTGAACTTAGGAAAACCGTTTTAAATAATAAAAACAAAATAGTAACCTTTTTAATAATATTATAAAATGGGTTATTTTATAATGTTAAACTAAAGTTTAAAGTTATGTAACCATTATATGATATTTTATTTTATATTAGAATGCACATTTGATTGTGTATATTTAATATTCAATAACTTTTATTACATATATAATTGCATAAATATGATTTATACTCTTCCTTACGATAATAATTTATTTTTTTAAGCACTTCAATTTATAACTTCTTTATAACATATAACATAGGACTTTATATTCACCAATTACTTAGCCAAGTGAATAATATTAAAACTTCTTAATAGGCATACCTTCGAGTGCCACCAATATGTTGCTAATAGTTGTTTAGTCTGAAAGATAAATAATTAGATAAGTGTATGAAGCATCTGATGGTTTACCCTTTTCCGCCTTTCTCAATTGCTATTCCTTATTAAAGTTCCATATCTTTTCTTATCTAGCACTTAAAAGATTTATCTAAATTCTTAGATATTCATCTAGAGTTTTAGTGTTTATAATTATGGTTTCCCTTTCCTAAATTTTTAGTGAGATCAAATGGTTAGGAAATCATGAGTCTAATATATTTCCATAAACTTTTGCCTCATCTCCTCTGATAATAGGGCCACAACCACATCTTCTAATTTTAACTCTGATGTAGTACTAGTGATTTCCATCAATACATTATCTAAGAGGATCTGTGTCACTATATCTTACCATAATTTACAGTTGTTACATATAAACATTCAATCTAATGTAAATAACATCACCATTGGGTTCCAACCATACATGCCAATTTTAAAGATCAATATCCACTTTTATGTTACCACATTGTTCATGTACTATCAGTGTTATACAATTTATCTCATTAGTAAAGGTAGTTAATAATGTTACAACATTCATTAGTTATGAAGCGGTTGCTACCAACTCTTGTAATGGTTCAATTGACACTTCATATGCATCCATTATATATTAATGTATACTTCTATTATTTTTAGCTAGTTACATATATAAGAATGAAGTTACAGAGTATATAGACACCAAAAATATGATCTCTAAGATATTATACAAAACTTAACATGATAATTTTTTTCTATTATAGTCTTACATTGGTTATCATTGTCTTATTTACTTTTCTTGTTGAGTTTCCTTCACTACACTATAATATCCTATGTAATTTTATAATTTTATTTTATTCATAACCCTCTTAAATCCATTAAAGTAGGTTGTCCATCGTGTCTCCTCTTGGGCCTTAGATTAGTGGTGTTAGATCATATTTGAGTCGTATTGTGGTGTATCTAAACTAATTTTTTTATATTTATACTCATACAAGGTTTGATTATATGAATTTAGGTTTTGGGTTAAATTGTACCTGAGGAATTGATTTCTCTTAAGGAATTTTAGTGTTGGATGTGAGAAATATATCACTCGGTAGTGTCAATTAGTGCAAAACATCAAGCCTTTTTAAGATATCATCCTTTGTAATGTTAAACCATTAAAATTATGTGATGTTTTACTTGGTCAGCCATATCTTTTCCATTGAAATGCATCCTATGTCATAAATATAAAAAGTATTATCTTAGATGTTAGTGATAAGAGATAATGCATACTAGAAATATATAATATTATTTTGGCACCAATTCATTCCACACTTCCTCTAAAAGTAGACGTATAAACCTATTAATTGAACCATAAGGTGGAAGGATACAAGGATGGATTTCAATCACTAAAGAAAGTGCCTATACATTATGTGGTGAAGCACACTATTTATTTCGTTCCTGGAATAACACTACAAGATTCATATTTATAATGTATAACATGTATGGAGGAGGATATTAAGCAAAAATCCCAATAAATCATGCATAAATGACATATAAGACCCAAATCATCACCTTTTTTAAAACACAATTATGATTTTACCTAAAAAGGATGGCATGTGTAGGTTTTGTATTGATTACTGATCTCTAAACAAGATTAAAACCAATATTTACTACTCTATTACAATTATTGAGGGACTTTTGGACCATCTCCATGGTGAAAAATACTTCAACAAAATTGATTTTATGTCTGGGTATTATCAAATTCTTATTAAACCTACATATGTCTAGAAAAGAACTTTCAATCCAAATAGGTTTTTTTAAATGGTTTTTCATGCCATTCAACTTAAACAACACACCAAATACACTCATGAAAATGATGAATGATATTATCATGTCATTCACTAATTCATTTTTTATACTCTACCTTGTGACATATTAATCTTTAACCAAACATAGGATGGACATCTTTTTCATATACAACAAGTGCTTGATAATTTGAAGAAACACAAAATATATATAAACATGGATAAATGTTGATTTTACATGATAGACATATAATATCTAGGATATATAGTAGGCATAAAATGAGTGCACATGGACCCAACTAAGATATAAGTCATCTAGGAGTGGACACAACCAAAGAATCTAATAGATCTTTGAAATTTGTTAAGATTAAAAAATTTCTACATGAGGTTTGTATTTGGTTTTTATCATGTGGCTTAGTCTTTGAACCTAGTTACCAAAGGTGATGCTAAATAAAAGTTCATCTAGGGACCTACACAATAGGAAGCATTTGAAGAATTAAAATGTACACTCTATTCCCCACCATTACTTATATTACCTAATCTTCAACTGTAATTTAAGATTGGGATATACATCTCTGATATCTTTCTTGGATCAGTCCTAACTCAACATCGTCACCTATTTCATTACCATAGAGAAACTTTCATTGCAGTAGGAAGGAATCACCCAACATATGATCATGATTTATGTGATATTGTTTAGGAATAGAAACATTGAAAGTATTATATCTTGGGTAAGGAGACTAGGATCTGTATACACATATTATTTTTAAATATTAAGAATTACTGATGATTTCTCTCTTAGAAGAACCGATCAAGTTTAGATATCTCTAAGTGTATGCTTTAAAGGGTGCATTGGGAAAGGGGTGGATAGACCATTGGTGTTTTACAAGATTGTTGTCCTAAATACCACTACTTGAAACCAACACAAACCTCTCCTCTACATGTCCTTAAACTTTGAAACCTCTCTTACACACTCCTTCAAGTAATTCACTGCCTTAAATAGCCCCTACTTAGGCCAAAACCTCTTTTTGACATTTACCAAATAAAGTCAACCTGGGACAACCCTATACTTATAATATAATCACATTACAAGATTAGGTCAGCCTCAATCGACCTAGTCTGGGACCTAACTACTATATTTATTAAATAATAGGGTAGATTGGGCCAACTTTATTAGATAAAACTTAGGGAGAGTTTAGGGTTAAATCAGGATATCTAAACACATCCTTTTTTCCATTTCATAGAGAGATATAATTAATCATTTATTTACACATCTGCTTATCCACCATATAGTTGAGGAGCCATTTCTTTGGGGTTTCATACTCCATTGGCTAAACTATCATCCTTTGTCCATCTTTAGTTTCTTAAACATACATAACAACCTATTACAAAGCACCTTGACCAAGGGAGAGGTTGAGGTTGGTGGGTTCATCTTCAAAGGCAAACATTATAACTATTGCTCCTTTTTATTAAGTAGATAGATATAAATTTGTTAACTTATGAATATGTTTCTCTCTCCATGCATTAGGATTACTTGTACATTGACTTGAGTAGATTTTTTCTATGCATGTTTTCTTTTATGTTTATTACCCCCATTTTGTGTCACATGCTTTGGTGAGCACTAGATTATATTTACTTTGCTTTGTCATTTATTTTCATAAGAAAAAATAGGACAAAAATTTTTATTTCATGGTATTACTTGACTAGAGGCTTTAGAACCCTCTTTATTTATATTTTTGTGATAACAGACCCCTTATTTAGGTCTCACAGATCCATATTGGTCATGACTGTGATAGTATAAATATACCAACAAGTGGAAGGGATAGTGTGATTTATCTTCTATGAGCTACCATTGATTTATAGATCATATTTACTCTCCCTTGTATACATTCTGGAGAACATGATGTGAACCAATCCTTGAAAGTTTTCCTTCACACCTTCACTTACTATCACTTATTATATATTTTTATTTGTACAATACTAGATCAAATCTATCGATACACTCTAATATTTTATGCATAGCTTTAACATAGGGTCATTGTGATAAACTCTACATTTCTCTATGTAGGTCATCTTCAACCATAGTTAACTGGATCGATTAAATTGACTTAGTTCACTTATTTACATATAATTTTCTAGACTCAGGTGACCTAGTCAACTCTATTAGTAGGCTAAAAATCATCATTTAAATAACATGATATTGATTCAGAGGATTTTCACTCATTATATGGTTCAAATGAAAAAATGTGGAAAATGCAAGTGTCGTAATGGAAAATTGACATGTGGATAAAATATGAAAAGTTTATACAATTAATTTTTATATTAGAATTATTTTATCATGTTGTTAATGGGTGTTGTGTTGCAGATGTGGGACCAAACTGACCATTTATCCACATTACCTTGTAACTATTAAACATTAAATATTATCAACTTTTCCATATAATTTTGTTAATGCCACTGAGATATATATCTCTTATTTATTTCACCTATCCATGATTATCCTATCATGATAATCTTTTATTGATAATATCCAAATTATGGGGTTTTTTGTTATTTCCACCATAATTCTCTATTTTCAAAATATTCTTAACATCTTATTTGTTATGGTTATTAATAACCATGGGATATGTTTTAAATTAAATCATAATATCTTATTTTATGGTTTTAGTAAACCATGGGATAAACTTAAAATATGTCCAAGTGTAATTATCCCTTACCTTGGATGTTTGGTGTTAAAATCTTAACATGCACACCTTATTATCCCCACATGGATTATCCACGCAAAAGTGGTCAATAGTTTTGGTGTGGTCGGTGGTTTTGTTGTGAAGGTGGGCCATGTTATTTATGGGAAAAGTTTTATTAAAGAAAGCATGGAATTAAACCACCCTTGAAAGGTGGGATTTTATTCTATTAAAATTTTCATGTAAACCTTTTTACAGGAAGCTAACCATGCTTCAGGTAAATGAAGATTTGCTAGCAAACATTGACTTGATGCAATTTATTTTATTTATTGAGGAATTATTATACTAGGATGGAGAACAAATAAATATAGAGATTGCATTTATTTTCTTTATAGAAAAATAATTTAAAAAATATTTGAATTAGGGACATGCCATAAAAGTGAAGTCTATTGTGTTGGTGAACATAGGGTATTAAATTCAGAAGATTGATCGTGTTTTTTTTTACAGAGGCATAGTTTTGGAATAGCCCGATTGAGGACATTTTGCCTATTGTAGAATATTTTTTTAATCTGTGCAAATTATAGAGAGGGTTTTGTGAAAGCCAAGGATGTATTATAAATCCTTTAATATTATTTTCCCTCATATTGGGAGAATTAATTAGTCCATTCAGGAGAGTTATAAACATTTATAGATATTTGTTTGGTTGAAGAGAAAAACATTTTCATGTTGCAAACAAGTTCTTTCTATTTTACAAAGTTGAAAGTTTCCTTACTCCATTCAAGGATGTAATTTTAAATTTTTTGTATTTAAATATTGTTTATAATAGAATGGTTCAAATGAACCCAGGGACGTAGCCAATTAGTGAACCCTATAAACAATCTCGTTTCTATTTTATTTTAGTTTTTCATAAATAGATAAACATTAAATTATTATTGATATTTAGAATTTAGTTACCAGAAATTAATTAAGAGATTATTCAAATGGATAAAATATGAAGGGATTTTTTAAAATTGAATGATAGATTTATATGATTTTATAGAATACTCATAATCTTAATTATTGCAGACATTTACATTTTGAATAAAAGTTAATTCTTTATTTAAATAAATTTTGGAAATTGACATATTATTAAAATCCATATTAAATAAATATAATATTTATTAGTAGGGGGATAATTACTATTTATATATTAGTTTAGTATCAGAGTAGTTGATCAATGGTCTTTAATAGTGTGGTTTATCTATGGTTAACAATTTTCTATTTGACAATTATTACAGTTGGTTCAGTTGTGTGTTGAATATAGGAACAAGTAAACTATGGGCAAGTTGTGAAAATAGGAAAAGCTCGATGAGCTTGAGTCATATAATCAATAGATTCAAGAAGAGAACTCTCTCTTGAGATCATAATTTTATTTCTTGGAAGAGGAAGTTGAAAGGTTAAAAACCTGGTTACAAGCCAAGGATGAGCAATTGGCAAGACTACAGAATGGTGGACAAGTGAAGGATTTGCCTTCTATGTCAGATATAGAAACCATGATAGATGAATGCATTGTAAGTGAATGTGAGTCACTAATTAATTTTCCTTCCCATGATTAATCTAGTAATAATGATTTTGGTAAATTTGAATAGTATAAAAAAGGAATAAGTTCAAAATTAATTGTTAAAATGGGATTTAATGGAAAATGCCTTGGAAAAGATGGCCAAGGCACTACTAACCCCATTCAGGTAGAGGATAGACCTCATTTTTTAGGTTTGAGATATACTAGTGTGAAAATGAAAGCTAGAGAAAATTACAAAACCACTGAAGGAAGACAAGCTTCCAAAAATAAAGTGTTCAAGTCACTAGTCCTACAGAGTGATAGCATGCAGAGAAAAAGAAGTCCATCCCCATAAAAATATGGTGTTGTGTGTAGACATGATTTGAGAAAAGATAAAATCGTTCCACTTTCTCATACTTTCACTAGTCCTAAAAAACTTGGTAAATATTCCAATGTATATTTCAATTATGAAAATAAGGACTTATTATCATAGGATTTTTGGTCTAAATATCCATGCAATTTTTGTGTATTACATAATCACTGTGTTCACCTATGTTGGAAAAGAAAACTAGCTCTTAGAATGTTTATGATTTTTAAAGAGAAATAAATGGGTAATAATCATTGTACTCATTGTAATATCAATGGTCACTGAAATGATAAATATTGGGTATTGAATCCACAACTACATCCAAAGTATTGCAGGAAGACATCCATGAAGAATGATGAATCCATAAGCAAATAAGAAGTTATTTCAAATCTAATAGTTTTAGATATGACCCATATATTTAATCAGTTATTCTCTGATCAAATTAAACTAATTAAATAGGAAAATGTGATAAAGTGGGTTGGTAAGCAATTCCTAAGTTTCATGTTTGAATAAATATGATAGTTTATTAGCATGCAAATGTTCAAAGCAGTTTTGGCATTCCATTGAAATTAAAAGGAATATATTTTAGTTTTGAACATAATTTTTGGAGCTACCAACTAGGATAAAATTTGAGTGCCAAGTTTATCATACTTGGATTATTTTTTCATATTTGTGGTTTTGCTAAGCTCTATATTTTTCTCCTTAATACATTTTTGAGTATTGATGCCTTGGTAAAGGAGTTAACTCATGTTTAAACTTAGAGATGTTCTCAAACTATTTTAAGCTTTGGAATTTGGTTTATTGGATTAACCTATAGAAAAAATCAAGGGACATGTTTATCATACTTGGATTATTTTTCTCATGTTTGGGTTTTTTGAAAAACTTTAGTCTGAACTTTGACAATAGTATATGCAGGTTGTAGATGGCATGTTCAGTATGTATATTTTAAAAAAAATTTGCAATTCATTATATATTTTATCATTTACATTGTGCAAATAAAGGATTATAAGACCCTTTTTGGACATCATTTAATTGTAATGATTTTACAAACTTTTTGTAGCCATGCATGATATTTGCATATTTTATAAGTCCTTCATTCATTTTGGGAATTTATTTCTAACTGTCAAATGTGGTTATAATTATCATGTATATTTATTACACTAACAAACTAGTTGGTAGTTGCACTTGGTGATCATTTTTTGTGATAGGTAGATTCACCATTTTGGAGATGTGACATTTTTATAGGGAATTTACTTCTATTTACAATTTGGTATTGGTTCCATTGGCATTTTAGGGATTCAATTTTATTTATAAATCGTTACCATGATGTTTTATAGTGATGTTTTTTAGGGTGAACCATTTGTAGATTTGGTGGGTGATTTGACCTTTTGGGGACTAAAAGGGTCTTATTGGGAAGGTTTGATACAGAGGATTTTCACTCGTTATATGGTTCGAATGAAAAATTATGGAAAAGATAAGTGTCATAAAGGAAAATCGACATGTGGAAAAATATAAAATTTTTATATAATTACCTTTTATATTGGAATTAATTTATTATGTTGTTAATGGGTGTTGTGTTGCAGATGTGAGAAAAAATCAACCATTTATCTACATTACCTCCTAACCATTCAACATCCAATATTATCAAAATTTCCATATAATTATTTTAATGCCACTGAGATATATATCTCTTATTTATTCCACATGTCCTTGATTATCCCATCGTGTAATATTTTATTAATAATATCCAAATTATGGTATTTTAAAATTACTCCCACCATAATTTATCTATTTTCAAAATATTCTTAATATCCAATTTGTTATGGTTATTAATAACCATGGGATATGTTTTAAATTAAATCCTAATATCATATTTTATGGTTTTATTAAACCATTGGTTAAATTTAAACTAAGTCCAAGTGTAATTATCCCTTACCTTAAATGTTTGGCACTAAACTCTTAACATGCACACTTTATTCTCCCCATGTAGATTATCCACTCAAAAGTTGTCGACGGTTTTGGTCTAGTCGATGGTTTTGGTGGGAAGGTGGACCATGTTATTTATGGGAAGAGTTTTATTAAACAAAGAATGGTGTTCAACCACCCTTAAAAGGTGGGATTTTGTTCTATTAAAATCTACGTGTAGGCCTTTTTATGAGAAGCTAACCGTACTTTGGGTAAATGAAGATTTGTTAGCCAATATTGGGTTCATACAATTTATTTTATATATTGAGGAATTATTATTCTAGGACAGAGAATAGAGAAACATAGAAATTGTATTTATTTTCTTTAAAGAGAAATAATTTGAAAAAATATTTGAAGTAGGTACATGCCATATGTTAGTTTTAAGATTAAAAATGAATTAAGTAGAACTACAACAACATAGAGCAATGAACACAATAGATACCTTGGGAAAGCCCTCCTCTAGGAAGAAAAACCTAGTAAAATATATCTCTTATATATTTTAGGAATAAGAGCAAATTTTTTCTTTAAAATATGGCCCAAGCATAAGACTGATTCATAGTAATGAAAGGTAGTGCCTTTCCTAGGCATGAATATACAAATAATATGGTTTCTCCTTGATAATAATTTACTTGATGAAAAATGTTGATTTTCTGTAGGTGATTGATCTCCTCCTTGAAGTGAAAATTCTTCTTGCTTCAATTAGATTACCAAATGAAGTGAAAATTCCTTGTATATATACATATTGAGATGTCTCTTCATGAAGGGTCAGCTCTCTTCACCAAAGGATATGACTTTTAATAATAAAATAACAAGTCGGATAGAGATATTTTAACATTAATATTATTTGAATTTGATGGAGAAAAATATATCTTGGTATTATAATCATTAACACTCCCTCTTAGCTAAGGAGGTATTTTTCCAATAATCCTTATCTCAGAGATGTACAAGAGTTCACAATATGATATCATCCATCATGGCTACTCCCATGTATGGAAAGAACATGTGCATAAGTGCCCATCATAGAGTCACTCAATGTGATGTCATCATCTCATCATGACGTCCACCATGGCTATCCCAAAGGATGGATAGACACAAGTACAAGGAAATCAACACAAAGTCTCTCAATATGATTTTGTCATTGAGTCACTCAAAATGACATCCACCATGGCTACTCCTAGATGGTAGAACAAGGGCTTTCACCTCAAATTTATCTATCATAGAGAAAGATGCATTAACAAGGGCTTTCACTTTAAATTTCTCCATCACAAAGAAAGATGCATTATCTCATGTTACAAGAGATTAATGATGCTAAGTATTCCTATTACTAAGGGCTTCATTCTCCACAACTTCAAGCTTGTCTTGAAAATACACAAACTTCACTTTGGAGAGAGGTTTGGTGAGAATATCAGCTATCTGCTCATCAGTGCAAATGTATCTCAATTTAATAGATTTCCTTAGTACCATATCTTTGATGTAATGATATTTGATATGAACATGTTTTGTTATGTCATGAAACACTAGATTGATAGATAGATTCACATATCTTTGATTGTCATAATGAATAATGGTTGGCTCCAATGATTTTCCAAATAATCATGTAAGGAGCTTTCGAAGTGACACTGTTTCTCGGGCTACAACACATGCTACAATATATTATGCTTTTGCAATGTTTAGTGCGACAAAATATTGATTCTTAATACACCAATAAATCATTATAGACCCCAAGATAAAGCAACATCTAAAGGTTTTTTTGTGATCAACTACACTCCCTACCCAATTAGAATTAGAATAACCTTAAAAATCTAGATATGTACTAGAAGTATATCTCAAGCCATAACCAACTATGCCACGCAAGTATCTCAAAATATACTTAGCTAAAATTAGATGAATTTGACTAGGTTTACACATGAATTGACTGAGAGAACTCATTGCATAACAAATATTTGGTCTAGTATTGACTAGATACATCAATGATTCAATCAACTACCTATACATAATAAGATCTATGAGACCTGAACTAGCTACAGACTCACTTAACTTCATCAAATTAGTTTCCATCATAGTAGACATGGATTTATAATCCATCATCCCAAATCTCTTCAAGATGTCTATGGTGTATTTTCCTTGACTCAGAATAATCTCATTGGGTCTCTACCATACTTCCACTACTAGAAAGTAATGCATAAAACCTAGATCCTTCATCTCAAATTTAGAAGTTAACTCCTTGCATTTGATAATGAGATATTCTAATCCATTAAGAAATAGATCATCAACATAAATAACCAAGATTAAGGCCTCACCATCAACTATCTTGAAGTAAAGATTTGAATCAGCATCATTCTTGGAGAAACCAAGACTTATCAAGTATCGATCAATCCTCTCATACCAAGCATGAGGAGCCTGATTAAGACCAAACAAGGTCATCTTCAATTTAAAAACATGAGACTCCTTCCCATGAATAAAAAAACATAAGGTTCTTCAATGTATACTTCTTATTCAATTACACAATTAAGGAATGTTGTCTTCACATCCATCTTATGTAGATTCCATATCTTAGTTGTTGCAATAGTAATAATAGTTCTAATGATGTATAATGAGCAACCAGAGAAAAATTTTATTCATAATCTATTCCCTAATTTTTGAAAGAATCCTCTGGCCATAAATCTAGCTTTATAATTTTCAATACTTCCATCAACTGCATGCTTCATCTTAAAAAGCCATTTAGAAGATACAACTAATTTTCCTTTAGGTCTGCTATAATGTCCCAAACATCATTATTGATGATAGATTGATATTCTTAAGCCATAAAATCTCTACATACTTGCTGAATAGATGATTCTTCAACATTGGAAGGTTCAGACTCAATGATATGACTCATTAATGATACATATCTTGGAAACTTCTATGGTCTTTTTCTTTCTCTCAATGTGCCTCTAGGAGCTATAAAAGTTTTTGCCTCCTGCATTATTATATTAGCCCATAGAGGTCTCTTTTGACCTATGACAATATCCCCTGGCTCATCAGTAGGTTCTAAAGGCTTAATTAGATCAATATCATCTTTTCGTTTAGTAAACTCCTTCTAAATCTCAGGAGTATGATCAACATCCATGTCTTGAGGAGTCTCCTCATCTTCATTATCTACTTCCATGAATGAACCTTTAGAAAATTTTAATGCAACATCTTCTTTAAAAGAGACATCCTTGATGATCTCTATCTGTTTCTGTCCTAGAATGTAGATCCTATAGGCTTTTGATGATTCACTATAACCCACAAATATTCCTTTCTTTCCAAATGGTTCTAACTTAGTTCTCTTATCTTTAGGTACATTAATATAAATAGGAAAACCAAAGATTCTAAAATGAATAACCTCAGGCTTCACACTTGTGAAGGCTTCTTCAGGGATCATATTCTTCAAAATATGATGAGGGCTCTAATTCTGAACATACACTGCAGTTCTAGATGATTATACCCAAAAGAAGATCTACAAGTCTTGATCATGGATCATAGCTTTGGCTGCCTCAACTATAGATCTATTCTTCCTTTTTGCAACTCTATTTTGTTATGGATTGTAAGGAACACAAAACTACCTCTTAATCCCTACCTTAATACAAAAGTGATGGAAGTCTCTAGAAGTCTATTCTCCTCCGTTATCAGATCTTAGAACCTTGATTCTTTTCCTAGATAAATTTTCTACTTGAGCCTTAAATTCTTTTAATTTTTCAAGCACTTCTTTAGATTCCTTAGACTTTAAAAAATAAATCCAAGTATTTATAGAGTAGTCATCAATGAAAATTACATAATACCAAAAACCACTCAAGGATGCCACAGACATTGGCCCACACAAATTAGAATGAATAAGATCTAGAATATATTTTGATCTTCTTTCACTACTATGAAAAGGACCCTTAGTATTCTTACCCAATGCACATCCTTTACAATTATCATCATGCCCCTAACTGATCTTTATAAGGCCAATAACCATCTTCTCCATGGATGGAAGAGATCTAAAGTGAAGATGAAAAAGTCTCATATGCCATAACTCACACAAACTAGAGGAATCATGCATTAATGCTTGAATTGGATGAATGGAAAGTCTATAAAGAGTCTCATGCTAAAAAACAATCACTCAAGCTATTTTTATGCTAGAGTTTTTTGGTAAAGAAAGAAAATTTTCTTTAGAAAATACAACTTGATATCCTTTGTCCTCCAAGGTTGAAATTGATACAAGATTGCTCTTGTTACCTAGAATGAACAAGACATCACTCAAATGAAGAGAGATGCCATAATCTAAGTGAAGAGAAGAGGCTCCAACACCTTTCACTGAGTAGCAAGCATCATCTCTGATTATTACTTGAAGGTTGGTTTCTCTCTCCACCAATTCTGAAAGATGCTCTCTATATCCTATAATGTGATGAGAAGTGCTACTATCAATCAACCATGTGCTGCTATCAATTGGGACATGGCTTGATAGGGTTGAGATAAATAGAAATCTAATTGAATTATCTCTTGATTCCTTCTAAGGAGAGACATCATCCAAATCTATATTAGCAACATGTTACTTTGGTCTTGTTGTATAATCTCTCACATAGTGACCATACTTGTCACATCTAAAGCATTGTATATGGGAGAGATCCTTATTTGATTCAGGAGAAACATCTGATTTCCTATTTTTATTCCTCTTGAAATTTCCTTTTCTGCCTTATCTTCCTTTCCTCTTTAAGGTTTGAGCAATAAGATCCTGATTCTCTTCATTGATAGAACTTAACCTATTTCCTCTTGTAGCTAACTTAGATTCCTCTTGAATACAATCTGCACAAAGGTGATCAAATTTTGGAAATTTGGATCTTCCACTTATAATTTGAAATAAGGGATCCCAATATTGAGGAAGGCCATTTGTTAGGTGACCCTCTTGTCCAACGAAAGCACAATTGATTACTTTCTTATAAGCAATTAAACACGGAATTATACCAGAATGATTAAGTAACTAGAAACTTGAGACAACAAAGAATTTGAGAGACAATACACACTCTTGTATTAAATATTACTAGAAGAAAATACAATAAGGAAGATGCCACTTCTTCCTCCACCTCAAAGGCTTGCCACACCTCAAGGCCTTCTTCCCTCTCTCTCTTGCTCAACACAACAATTCTACAACCTGAGTTATTATCCTCTCCTTGAATGCTTCAGCTGATCTCCTTAACCTTACTTGCTTGTAGATCTTCTTGACCTTACTTGCTTCAATGCTTTTACTTGCCTGCTTGATTTACAATACATGCCTCATGGGTCTTTAAATAGGATCCCATGCATACAAAAATAGAATTCTAATTACAATAATTAGACACGCAACTCGTGACTATAATTAGTCCTTTACATGCAAACACTCGCTTCACTTAACTAACTGTTCGTCAACAGTAGTTCTAGAACCGCCACAGGCGACCGACGTCGATCCCTATCTGTCTGGTGCTGTCGACATCGACTGACTACCTACCGACATCGGTTGCCTTCTTCACTGTATCTAACTGAAGTTGGTCATATTGTCGATGTCAGTTCTTTTGAAACTTAGCAACCTCTTCATTTCTGCAATAGTTGAAGCTTTTAGCTCCACACCCTAACAATCTCCCACTTGGAGATAAATAGCTGCAATCTGTACCTGTACTTGTACACCATCTAATTTGTTCCCTTGGCTCTATATCCCTCTTCAAAGTCACTCTTGAAGACCAACCACCACAAAAACTGTGATGCTATACCTGTCACTTATGCCAAAAAAATTTTGCTTCTCCTAAATTCTTCATGACATACTTCTGAACCAACTTTACCCTTAGCTCAGAAAACTCCCTGTATATGAAACCCTGCAACAAGCACCACAATACAGTAACAGGATAATGTAGCTAATATTATCCAACCTGGTAAAGAAAAAATATAATGGTCAAACCTCCATTGTCCTGCAGCCTAATCAAGACTATATACCATAGCCTTCTGTCTCATGTGTCCATCCACTCTCTTCTCTAATTTGGGAATCCATCCCTCATCCAGTGCTTTCTTCCAGCTGGCAACTCTACCAACAAATACCTATTTGGTTCTTCTCCAAGGACTCACACTCCTCATCCATGCCAAGCTCCCACTGTTTCTGGATTCTACCTGCATTGCCTCTTCCATCTTCCTAGTTCTAGATCATCAGTAAGCAATATAAAGAAGGTGAACAATGAATATGAGGTTCACTTACCATTTTTGACCTCTATATGGGCATTTGAGACTCCTTGACAGCTTGCTATCCACCCAATATCCGTTCCAGTGACCGATTTCAGCCATCTCCTAGTCTTCTCCCGACTGATGTCAGTTCCCTGCACTGACCCTGATTGCCAATGTCGTTTCCCTGTCCGATGCCGGTGTCCCCCCTGTCGATGTTAGTTCCTTCTTGACCGACGTCGGACTTCTCTGCCCGACTCTACCGACCCTGCTAGTCTACACATGACTGATGTCGGTATCTGGCTGACTGACATCAGTGCCATGGGAGCATCGACGTTGGTACCTATGTTTTCTTGTAAGTGATGATTTATTTATCCGTGAGCTCATCTTGGATCATAACCCTGTCCATACTACCCTGCTCAGATTTATTCAACCCCTATGATTGATCTCTATCCATTATCTCCTTCGTAAACACCAAGGCTTCTTTGTTCCTGTCAAAAGCATCAAATTTCCTTTTTTTGCAATGAAATCTATCTATGCTTTCCGAATCTGAACACATACCTTTTGAATCAAGAACGTCCATTCCCTTCTTATTCATGTGACCAAGCCTATTAAGCCACATCTTCAAATCTACAGCTGAAGTAGATAAACCAAAAGTAGAATCAACAATACAAGTAGATAGATAAAGAGTACCTACTTTCTTACCTCTTGCTAAAATAAGTGCTCCCTTGGTAACCTTCCAAGAGTCCGCTATGAGGGTTATTGTGCACCCCTCATCACCCAACCTTCCTACAGAAACCAAACTCTGCTTCATAACTGGGACATGCATGACCTCCTTCAACATCCATGTGTTGTCAATCTGCAATCTCAGCTGCACTTTCCCTTTGCCAACTATTTGACAAGGTGTTCCATCCCCTAAATAAAGCACTCCAAAGTCTCCCTAGACATACTCATGGAACAAATCTCTGTTTGGGGATGCATGAAAAGAAGAATCAGAATCTAAAATCCATGATCCTACCTGACTATCCAAAGAAAGTATGAGAGCATCCTATACCATAATATTTGCATCCTTTGCTTCTTCATTACCTTCATGTTGATTCTCTTTATCTCTCAACCAACACTCCTTCTTTGTGTGTCCTCTCTTTCCACAAAACCAACAGGTAATACCTTAGGATTCAGACCTCCTTCCTGACCTTGATTTCCCTTGCTCTATCTTCTCTCTTTGCCTTCCCCTGCTTTCTGCACTCAGAGCATTACCTGATGATTCACTTGTGCTTCTCCTGAGTATTTATTCATTCAAGATCACACTCACAACATCATCAACTTTTAAGATTTTAGAAGCAGATGCAGAATTACTTACTGCCATAACCAAACTATCCCAACTTTCAGGCAAAGAACATAAAATCAAGAGAGCCTTTACCTCATCATCAAAAACAATATTGACTGAAGCTAATTGGTTTACCAGACCATGGAAATCACTAAGATGAGTATGTACCGATCCACCTTCTTGCATTTGAAAATTAAATAGCTGCTTCATAAGAAATACCTTATTAGAAGCCGAGGGCTTTTCGTATAAATTTACCAAGGACTTTATCAACTCTTCCGTTATCTTACACTGTGATAAGTTGGAAATCACAGACAATGCAAGGCTCAACCTTATGGAACCTAGAGCCTTCCGATCAAGAACGTTCCATTCTTCATCCTTCATATCTATGGGCTTGCATGCAACCCCACCCAACGATAAGTATAAATCCTTCTGATACAGATAGTCCTCTATCTGCATCCGCCAGTGTTCATAATTCTTGCCGTTAAACTTTTCCATTCATAGCTTACTTTCTTCTGCCATTGCTAAACTCCCACTCAATCAAAAAACCCTGTGAATGACCTGTAATCAAAAAACAATAACCTGCTCCCTACAAACCATAGCTCTGATACCAACTATTAGGTGATCCTCTTGTCCAACGGAAGCACAATTGATTACTTTCTTATAAGCAATTAAACACAAAATTATACCAGAATGATTAAGTAACTAGAAACTTGAGACAACAAAGAATTTGAGAGACAATACACACTCTTGTATTAAATATTACTAGAAGAAAATACAATAAGGAAGATGCCACTTCTTCCTCCACCTCAAAGGCTTGCCACACCTCAAGACCTTCTTCCCTCTCTCTCTTGCTCAACACAACAACTCTACAACCTAAGTTATTATCCTCTCCTTGAATGCTTCAACTGATCTCCTTGACCTTACTTGCTTGTAGATCTTCTTGACCTTACTTGCTTCAATGCTTTTACTTGCCTGCTTGATTTACAATACATGCCTCATGGGTCTTTAAATAGGATCCCATGCATACAAAAATAGAATTCTAATTACAATAATTAGACACGCAGCTTGTGACTATAATTAGTCCTTTACATGCAAACACTCACTTCACTTAACTGACTGTTCATCAACAACAGTTCTGGAACCACCACAGGCGATCGACGTCAGTCCTTATCTTTCTGGTGCTACCGACGTTGGCCGACTACCTACCGATGTTGGTTGCCTTCTGCACTGTATCTGATTGACGTCGGTCTTACTGTCGATGTTGGTTCTTCTGAAACTCAGCAACCTCTTCATGTCTGCAACAGTTGAAGATTTTAGCTCCACACCCTAACACCATTCAAAGCCAACATAACTAGATCTTGATTTTTGATCATATCTCTAATGGCACATAGTTGATCCTTCAACTCAGTGATCTTCATGAAGAAGGAGATGATAGATTCTCCTTTAGCCATTTTGATGTGATGAAGTTATTGCCTCAATTCAAGAGCTTTGATGGTGATATAAATCTCATACATGCCTTGTAGAGTCTTGAACATGGCTTTGGCTATCTTCAACTTAAATATGATAGGCAGAAGGTGGTCCTTCACGGAATCTATCAAGATCTTTCTTGCCTTAGTACCATTCCTCCTCCATTGAGTCTTCTCAGCATCATCTTTTGGTTTGGGCACATCATTCTCCATGAATTCTAAAAGATCATTTTCCTTTAGTGCACTAAGGACTCTGAATTTCCAAGAGGTGAAGTTTGATGCACCATCAAGTTTATCTTCAACCTTGAGACCGTTCACCATTTTTGAGGCTTAGATAGGCTCCCTTGGAATGATAAGATGAGTAAATAACTTTGTTGCTTACTCAAATATGATCATGATCTTGCTTAAACCTACTCTGATACCATGTTAGTTTTAGGATCAGAAATTAATTAAGCAAAATTACAACAACATAGCATAATGAACATAATAGACACCTTGGGAAAACCTTCCTCTAGGGAGAAAAACCCCAAAAAATATATCTCTTATATATTTTATCAATAAGAGCATAAATCTTCTTTACAATATGGCCCAAGCACAAGACTTCTTCATAGTAATGAAAGGTAGTGCCTTTCTTAGGAATGAATATACAAATAATATGATTTATCCTTGATAATAAATTATTTGATGCAAAATATCAATCTACTGTAGGTGATTGATCTCCTCCTTGAAGTGTAAATTATTCTTTCTTCAATTAGATTACCAAATGAAGTGAAAATGCCTTGTATATATAAACATTGAGATGTCTCTTCATGAAGGGTCACCTCTCTTCACCAAAGGATATAACTTTTAATAATAAAATACCAAGTCAGCTAGAGTTATATTAACATTAATATTATTTAAATTTGATGGAGAAAAATATCTCCCACTGATATAAATATCAACACCATATAGGTGAAGTCTATTGTGTTGGAGAACACAAGTTATTACATTTAAACGATTGACTGTGTTTATTTTTACAAAGTAAAAATTTTGGAATAGCCTGATTAAGGCCATTTGCCTATTGCAGAATCTTTTTTTAATCCGTGTAAATTATAGAGAGGATTTTATGAAATCCAAGGATATATTATAAATACTTTAATATTATGTTTCCTTATGTTGGGAGAATTTATTAGACCATTCAGGAGAGTTATAAGCATTTGTAGATATTTGTTTGCTTGAAGAGAATAATGTTATCATGCTACAGATGAGTTCTTTCTATTTGTAGATATTTATTTGCTTAAAGAGAATAACATTTTCATGCTGCAGATGAGTTCTTTCTATTTTATGAAATCCAAGGATATATTATAAATCCTTTAATATTATGTTTCCTCATGTTGGGATAATTTATTAGACCATTCAGGAGAGTAATAAGCATTTGAAATACATTATTCACCTATTATTCACACACCACCATAGCATGGGAGAGATACATTAAGTTTATCCCTCTTCAGAGTACTAGTATGTAGGAAATGCTCAAGACATGGGTTTTTAAGGTCATTATAAACTTAAACTATTGACCCCTTTTTATCTCATTTATTTTAAATGGTCTTCACATGTAAAAGATATAGGGTTTGTAAGGAAAAATATTTATATAGTGGTCTTCATAGCTGATCAAAAGCTTCTACATGGAACACAAAACATATAGATGATGAAGAATAGAACTCCCAAACATCCTAAATATTAACTTTATATTGGATAGGATTGAAATTAAAAATAATTTGAGTGCCCCCTCTCCTATCTAGATGAGGGTATTATTATCTAGGGCTCATTTCAACTATAGATCTAGTTTTATAGTCATCAGATCTAACAAACCTACTAGTTTCAACTTTAGATTCATCTTGTAACACTATTTTCCAACTAAGATTTAATTTTATATCACAAATTCCTTATTTATTAAGTTTCTAAATCTTTATAGTTTCAAATAAGTGAATTCTTGATACTTTTAGTATTATTAATGTCTTTTCACATAGGGTAATGTTCATATTTGTAGGTTTTTCCAAATTTGATAAACATATTGGTGAGCTCATTTATTTCAAATAATTTAAATCCTAGCCTACCATTAGAGTTTCCTTCTATTTTTATCTTTTATTATGGTTTTATATTTTAGATTTTCCTAAGTTTCACATTCATGATGATAATAATGACATAATTCATTTATCACTTTTTAATGTAAAGTCTTGTAGGTTCATGTACATGTTGTTTTCCTTTCACATGCCATATTTTTAATTGCATATCAACCCATGGATTTATCATTTAATAATAATAAAAATATATATCATAACTAAAAAAATTAAAACTAACCCCCCTTATGATGATTATTGTTACATGGTTCACTTTGACTCACCACCTATCACTACTAGATTTCAATGACAACAGTTGTTTCCATTTATCTCTCCCAATACATTACCTCTAAACTACCTCAACTATGTTGTAGTGAAATTTGGTTGTCCAAATTTTACTATCCCATTTTTACATTTTCTCATCATTTTTCCTTTTGTCATGTTTTCCATAATATTTCATAGGACTACATAGCCCAATGGACAAGGCAACATGTTTGATTAGACCACCAAGAGTATATTTCAAATTTGGTGTAGTAGGCTTAACAGAAAAAATTATTGACTTAATTACATAATTAATTAATATTAATTAAATTCATTTAATGACTATAAATTTTTTAATCATTTGATAGATTAATTCATTTTATAATTAATATTTGTGTGTAAATGCAAAATGAAAATTTTATTCAAATATTTTAAATTTTCCTAAATAAAAAGAAAATAAAAAAATGAGAGGCAAATGAATGACTTTTCATATTCCAAAGGGAAAGGATTGTCCAAAAGGGAAAAATACATATTTTGAAAGGGTTTTTCTTTTTCTCAAGCTGTGGGAGAGATTTAGCTACAATTTTATGTGGAGCCATGTTATTTCAAGATTGGATTAATGAAATGCAAGTGACTGAGTGAGTTAGATTCATTTGGGGTGCATGTAGATTTTAATGTCTTTTGTTTATAAATTTTGAATCTCTATTTTTAGATGAAGGCTCCATTAAAATTATACATTTTGTTATTTGTGTGAAACTAATAGTGTTTCCCAAATTTTTTGTTGAGAGCCCACATATATGAGCTTCTTTGATGTCTAGGAGTTTATTCATGTTTGATCTCAATGGAACTTTTTACCAAGTGTATAAATTTATTTTTTCATGTGATAATTTACTTCCATGCATGCTTTTTATTCCCAAAATCCCTTTTGCTTCTATGTTCATTTTTATATGAGAGGAAGGAATTATAATATTGTTGTTTAATATTGAGTTATCTTGGTGGTTCTTCACTTTTATCTTGTTGTGGGTTTCTACCCTTTTCTCTTTTTATTTTTATTTTGTTTCCTTTCATGATTTTAGGTAAACAGTACACAAAAACCTAAAAATTTTACTATTCTACAAGGGAACTTCCCCTCTCAAATTTAAAGGAGAATCACCATTCTCTATGGTGATATTTCCAACTATTCATGAATTAATGTCACTTAACATTGGGCGAGTCAAAAACTAATAAATACCAAAAGTTCCCAATTTTCCACCAACAAGCTACCATCATACCTCTATTATTCACCCTTGGCTTATATTATACCCTTTGCTTTATATTTTTATCACTAAAAAATGTTAGGAAGTGAAATAGGATAATAAAATCCCATGATACAACATCCTTTTTGGCTTAGTGGTACTACCACCTATGTTTCTATTCTAAAGTTACTTTAACAATAGAACATGTGTAAAGACATGTATGTAATGTTATGTGATACCATTATACCTAGAAATGTTGAAACTAATTATGTTTCATCTATCATTAACACTTTATGGTGGAAATAAGAGTCTATATATTTTGAAAAAGAATATTTGCCATCACAACACATCATTATTCAACATTTACCATTATACATTCAACTTAGAATTAATGATATGGGTGTCAAGTGGATCTTAGTAGATAATGGATTAGGTTTAAATATTTGTAATATTTATTTTCTTTGACTTTTCAACATACAAGCTGAGAACCATGACTATTTTGACATGAACATCAGAAATTTTGATAATATTCCTCAAAAGATATTGGGTCAAATAACCCTAAATCTCACATTGGTACCTATAACTATTACTACCACATGTCAAATCATGCCTAATGATCTTAATTACAATATTTTTATTTAGAGGCCATGGATTCATGATATGCAAGTTATCCCATTTAATTTACATGCCAATTTAAAGTTAAACTATTAGGGATACATATATACATTCCCTATAGATCATGATCCATTCAAATATTATCACGTCACTGAATCCACACAAAATTATGTCTCTCATATGATCTTTCTACATAGACACTAGTACAATCTACTATTTAGAGCTCAAGCATGATTCTTATAGTTACATCGAGAACACCTTTTTATAATAATATAAATGATAGAAAATATGATTTTTTGTTGAAATATTTATAAAAAATGAGATATAAATGGCAGGGTATGAGAAAGCATGAGCAAGGCATTATCTACCTTATTAATGCATCTAATGAAAAAGGTAAGAAAGGCCTTGGATACATTCATAATTCATGGGACATAAAAATGGTTACAACTACCAAACAACATATAGCCTTTTGCAAATTTATCTAGTCAATCATGTATATACACTATAAGGGGTATACCCAAATATCATTGATGTTACTACTTCATCAGACATTTTAATACTAGATGGATTATATAATTATGAGTCCTTGATCTAATAGATATGAGCATATGAGGATCTCTCTTCCTTCTAACATAAGAATAGGTTTCCTCATTCTACATGTGTTCATGCATGTTTTGGCATGATTAATGACACATAAGATAATGTCCCTACTGATGAATTTAACTATGGGAAATATGCATATCCATGAATGATACTTCTGGATGCAACACTAAAATGTGAAGAAGATAAAAATAGAAGAAAATAATTACATGATTCTCTTGACATGTTTTCTTGGGAATTTTATGATATGATAGGAATTGATCCTTAAGTTTCATTATACCACATCACACTTTACCCATATGTAAAATCAATTAAGCATAAATTTTGTAAGGGACATCCCAAAGTTGCATTGCTAGTCAAATAGGAGATTCAGAGACTACTTGATGCAGGTTTATTCAACCTATAGCTTACCCTAAATGGGTGTGTAATATCATTATTGTAGTTAAACCTAATTTATAAATCTAATGGTTTTTTAGATTACAAATATTTAAATAATAATTTCCCTTAAGATTAATTTCCACTACCTAATATTGACATGATTATAGACTCCGCATCTACATATGAGATGTTATCATTAATGGATGGGTTTGTCAGTTACAATCAAATCAAAATTTCTAGGCAAGACCAAGAGAAAACATACTTCATTACACCATTAGGAAACTTTTGTTACATAGTGATTCCTTTGGATTGAAAAAATCAAAATCTACGTATCAACAAGCCATGACACATATATTCCATGATCTCATTCACAAGATAATTGAAGATTACGTGGATGATTTAATACTAAAATTTAATCAAAGACAAGATCATTCAATTGATCTATGTTTTATATTTGAGTGATTACAACAATGTAATTTATGACTAAATCTAAATAAACTTGTCTTTGGTGTCACATCATAAAATCATTAGGATTTATCATCTCTCAATGAGGCATTGAAGTTGATCCAAAGAAATTAAAATCTATCATTGATATGCCTCCTCCTTAGGGATCTTGAATTATCTCTAATATTTACAATGTAAAATTTAGTTAATGTATAATTTCATAGTTGATTTAACAAATAAAACATAACAATTCTCCAGATTACTTTAAAAACTACAAAATTAAAATATAATATACAATTTCAATTGAGTTTTAAGGCACATTTAATACTTGCTGAATCCACCTATTTTTGTACCTCCAATATTATAAAGACCACTTCTCTTGTACATCTATGCAATAAATCATGTGTTGGGTGCTTTACTGGTATAATATGATGATAATCATAGAGAAGGCCATTTAATACATCAATCATACACTTGTCAACTATGACCAAAATTATATTATAATTGAAATTTTTTTGTTTGGCTCTTGTATTTTCCACACAAAAACTTTGACACTATATGATAAATAATAAGACTCAAGTTATTACCAAAGCCGATCCATTGATATTTCTCATGTCAAAGCCTCATTTATCAAAACATAGAGATAAATGGGTAATGTTACTCATGGAATTAGATTTAAATACCATACCTTAAAATTTTATCAAATGTCAAGTTATTTTAGACCAATTAGTTTCCACTTCATTATAAGATACATAACCTCTTAAAATACATTCAGAGATGATTTCACAACATATAATATTAATGAGGATACATGGATGATGTCTTTACATGGATCTAAATATGAATTAGGTGATGACATGGGAATTGTTCTTATCACTCCATAATGAGATCCTATGTCATTCATATATAGATTAGGTTTCTCATACACAAATAATACCATAGAATACGAGGCACTTATCCTAGTTTTATGTGTAGATGTGCTCTCCAAATAAAATACATTAAGATTTATGGGTATTCATAATCAATTTTTAATCATATTATATATTTTTGTCAAATAAAAAAAGGACAATTTAATGCCATAAAAAATATGGTACAATGTTTACGTATGTAGTCTGAAAAAAATTCAATTGAAAATATCCCATGAAAGGACAATTATCATGAAGATGTAATGGCCAATGTTACTTCATTAATCCTAATTGATATAAATGAAGATCAAGAAATAATTAAAACTCCAAGTTTAAAAACAACATGAGTATCATATGTAGACCTCATAGATTTATCAGTGTTGGCAATTACACATAGTGAAAAATACTTAGAGTGGTTCATGCATATCTATAACTTTTTGAAAAAATCAATCACACTAGATACTTTAACCATAAATGGAAAGAAAAAATTATAGAGATATGCCCTTTTTTATGTGATCATCGAAAGATATCTATTCAAAAAATCATTTGAGGTGCACTTACTTCAATGTTTAAACATTGATGAGGCTAAGCTAGCCATATAAAATTACATGACAATAAATACAGTGGTCATTTTAGTATAAAATCAATGTCACACAAATTAATTCACCAAGGGTACTAGTGGCATATCATGGAAAAAGAATGGCATTAATATGACAAACTATATGAAAAATTTCAATGATACAATAATATCCACCATGTTTCTTCATATGAGTTACAAAATATCATTTCACCTTAGCCATTCACATGATGGGAGTTTGAATAATTGAAAAATAAACCCAAAATCAATAGGTTGAGATAAATTTATTATTATAGATAGATAATATTTCACTAAATGGTTTGAATTTGTTCCCCTATAGTCAATAATAAGGGGGGACATATGCTAATTTTTTATTACAAAAATCATTTGCCATTTATGTCTTTCTTAAACTATAGTCATATATGATGGCTCATCTTTCATTTTTTTTTTTTCATAAGTTATGTATAAAGTATAAGATTCAAATAATTTTTTACACTCCTTAATACCCATAGGATAATGGACAAGTAGAAGCTATCAATAATATCTTGAGTAAATTAGTCACTAACATAGACAAGAATTGGCGTAATCAATTAGTCAATGCACTATGTCCCTAACAAGTATTCACACACCCGTTAGGGCTACATTATATTCATTAGTTTATGGAACTAAGGAAGTTCATCCACTTGAATTAAAAATTATTTATTTACATCTATCTCTCAAATGGATCATTATAGATGAATTAATACAAAGGAAAACATCTACATGAGTTAGAATAGTTGGATCATATATACATACAAACTACCAAACATATCAAAAAATACATTTAAAAATCTTATACTAAATGGATTTAAAATATATAATTTGAGGTGGATGATTTGGTTCTAAATGATAATATGATGAACTTCAATGTAAAAAAGGAAATAAATGGAAATGTCAAGCCTAATTGGCTTGGATCATATGTCATTACAGAAAAGCTTATCCTAAAAGTATATCATATATCTTCACTCAAAGATAAAGTAGTCAATAACCTAATGAAAATTATGCATCTATGATGGTTATATATTTATACATATAAAATCAAACAAAAACATCATTTTTTCCATATATATATTTAAAAAATATAAGAAAAGTAAAATAAGCCAAAAAAATACCAAAATCGGGACCTATGCATTTTTATATGTACTTTGTAATACATTAGTTCATTTTTGCATAGGTATTCAATACATGTTTTAGCTAATTTTAGATTATATATGATTCAGTAGTGTACATGAGTTACTACATATTACACAAAAAAACTATTTCTAGACTTAGTTACAACTAATATGATTATTACGTATCCAAAAATTATAATTGAACAAGAGTGTGCTATTGAACATGAGCACCTAATCTAGTGTCTATCACCATGTTGTTATCTTGATGAGTTCACACTGCCACTACTCAATTATATGTCACACACATTATTTTTACAACATGCACATTCAATAGCTAGCTCATTGGGGGCATATTATATAAATGTATTATCATTCTTTGGCTACCTTATCTTATTCACATTTTAGTTCTTTACATAACATTACATCTTTTGATATTGATCCCTCACTAACATATTGATATACTACTGGTTATATCAGTTATTGAATGTAATAATTTTATAACTTAGATATTGTTAATCAAACACATATTATCATGCTTACTTTAGATGTTATTTTCTTCACTTTATGGCTTGCATGCACTCTCTATTTTTCATTGAGGACATTTGAATGTGTTCTTTGTATTTGGATCTAATACTTCACTCTTTTTTTATTTGTGTGTGAATACATTTTAATATGTCTTTATTTGTGTATGCCAAATTTGAATACATACATTTGAACATGTACCTATATGTATCCCCTTGGATTTATATTATGTGTTTTGTGTGTACTCTTCGATTATGTGCATCATGGCCATGACACATTGATTGCTTCTTTGCTTAGGTTTCAATGCCATGATAGACATCATGGATCCACCCAAGCCTTCCAATTCCATGATATATATCATTCCTCCCTAATTAGTTATATTCATTATTACATACTTAGTTTAATCACTTTTCTATGTGCCTAAATGTTAACATATATTTAGATACTCTTGGTATGAATGTATATTCCTATGTGAATTTTACATTACTACTATGTTCAATTTCTCTATATGATGATGCCATGATTATCTATGTTTTCACTATTACTTAGGTCTACATATTTATGCCATAACAATCTGTCACAATTTTTTAAATTTTGAGTTATGTTATTGCCTAGGCTCAATAAATCATTCCAAAAGAAAAGGAATTCACTGAGGTTTATCTTAGAGATTAGACCTCCCAGATCAGTATATAGACAAATTTGGTAGTTATGACATAATTAACATAGTTTTAGTCTAAAAAAGTGCACAAAATTGATTTTAGATTTGAACTCCCTATTGGACAAGAGAACATTACTCTCTTATCCTTCCCATAACTATTATCCAAATGCCTAAAAATAGGATTTCTAGAATTAATCAATTTTATCTTAGATTTACTCAAGTTAGAGGCATCATGCATGGCATGTTTTTTGAGTCTAACACATAGGTCTTTCTCAAAATCACATTTTTTATTCCTCAATTTCAAAATATATATACATTAGATATCAATTCCAAAGCATGTGCATGTCACATAGTTTACTCATTACATAGTTTTTGCAATAGCTTCATTGCTAAAATGGAAAATCCATGTCATTATCTATGTTATATACACTGCATCCAAATTATACTCATTTTTTACACATGAATTAAACCTTATTCCATCTATAGTGGTTGGTTTTCTAGTTACTAATTTTTGCTTCAATTTTTACACCAGAATAATCTATTGGGATTCATACAAGGATTCTAAATTACTTCACTACTATGGGTATGAAATCATGGAGTAAATCACACTTTGAGTTCCTAATAACAATTATATATTAATGAGTACTGGGGCATGTATAGTACAATCCAAGATATTAACTATAAATGAATTCTCTAAGGGTTCTACCATCTATAGTCACTAGTTATTTTCCCAGTATAACACAAAGGTTCATGTACCTAATCATGTTTATTAATTATTTTTCATTATCTAGTTTATTGTATTTTTATTTTTGATATTCATCTTAAGAAAATACTGAAATTACATATGTTTCATTACAAGTTTACATGTCACACAGTTTAGCATTGTTACATACATTCAGGACTACACTTTATAGGTAAGTCTAGGTATGCACTTTTCATTTTACTCTACTACTTCCAATTTTATCCATTACTAAAATAAAAGAGGCATAAATGTATATAGATAAACTAAAAAATTAATATAAAGTAATGCAATTATGACCACTCTTTTACACACTTAACTTTGGACCTATACTTGGCCCCTTTTTCTCACTTTCAACCACGTTATGCGTAGACGAATCACTGTTATAAGTTGTTTGATGACCCCAAAATGCACATATCCATCATGATATCAACCTCAGCCATAATTTAACCCTTGATATACCCTTAGCATTTTTTTTTGTCCACATTTAACAATAGCACCCTATTAGATAGGAGTGCCCCTCTTTGTTGTCCAATCCCCTTTTCTTGTCCTCCCATTAAATAAAGACTAATTTTCAAATTTCAAAGTTATGTAAATGTCATATTATGACCATAATAATCCCCATTAAAATTAATTAAAAATATGTGACTATGTAAACACATTTAAGACCATTTTGCACAGAACAGGATTCCACACTAAAAAGCTCCAAAATTTAAATTGCACATTGAAAGTAAATTATCTATTTCTACCAATTATGATTTTATACATACTTAGTATCCTAGAGATAAAATCCTAATACATTTCTAAGACCATAAGTAATAGTTAATAAACTTAATAATGTTAGTATTATGCTAGCATTTGACATTTTGTACCAAATATTCATAAACTAATGTAGCAAGAGATAATTACATGAAATTTGATCATTCTTCAGATTATTTTTATGTAAGCAACACTTAGCACAAAGAGTATTTAGGTCATACCAAATATCAAAATTGATCCATTTTTCTCTCATTCATTTGAATTGGTCTTCACATGTCAAAGAGTTAGGATTTTGAAGGCAAATTAATCATACAATGGTATCTTCAATTGATGAGAAGCTCCTGCATGAAACACATAACATACAAATGAAGATGAACATGACCCAAAATTCTCAAATTTTCATTATATATTTAACATAACTTGCCTCATGGAAGATAGTATTACCCCTACCCTCTCTTATCCAACTTAGGGCACTATTATCTAGGGCTCATTTCATTTGTAGATCTATTTTTATAGTCATCCAATCCATCCACCTTGCTAGTTTCAACTTCCAATTCCTCTTGAATAATTATTTTCCAGCTACGTCTTAATTTTCTTTTGCATTTTATTTATTTAGTAAGTTTATAGATCTATCTAATTTCAAATTAGTGAATGCTTGATATTTTAACTATTATTAGTATTGATTTTATGCAAAAAAAAATCACTTAGGGTAATCTACATATTGTTAGGTTTTCCTAAATTTGATAAAAACAAATACAAACTCATTCAACATATTAAATGTTTTTACACTTTGAGATGTATCAAATATTTTTTAGGTTTTAGTATAATTTTTATGTTAGACATTGAAAGTTTTGATGTATGGAGGGAATGAAAATCAGTTTTGATTTACTCTAGAATTGAAGCTATATATCAACCAATGTGTTAAATAATTACTAGTTTTTAATCTAGTATTATTGTAAGTGTGATTGATAATAATTTTTTTATTAAATAACTTCAAGTTAGAATACATATGCTTAAATTTTTTATTTTCTAAATATATTCAATAAAAATAAAGCTAAACACATTCACAAATAATTCATGTCACACATGTGTATAACATTTTACTATTAATACATCCTAAAAAAATCCAATTACAATAAACTTGCATTATAATAAAAAGTATAAAGTAAATGTCAAATTAAGACCTTAGCAACTAACTTAACTAAAATAGATTCCTAAAAATATATTATAAGATAAATGAAAGTTAATTCAATAAAACAAGTTGACTCATTAATAATAGAAGGTCAACATGGAAGAAGCTTTTCTTAGCAAGTAAATAACACATGCACACAAGACAAGCTAAGCACCTCAAATCCCTATAAAATAATCAATTGATTAAATAACTTTAAATTTAATTTAATTATCTCTAAAAATTATTCCCTACCTCTTGAAGATGAATAAGTAAATATTATTCTTAGTTAAGCACACATTTAGTGAATTACACTCTAACTGACACTTCTATCTATTTTTTATGAAGTTCCCAAAAAGTATCTAAATTTGACTAAATAATTAATATATAATATAAATGAATTAAATAAACTTTTAAAGATAATTAAATACTAAATAAAATAATTTTAACATTAACAATCAATTATTATCATTGATATCATATTCAACATTCCACCTTTGACGCAAAGAGTAGAGATGCTTATCATCTTCTTATGTCTTCCATGAATCTAGTTATGAAATCCCTTAGTAAGATTATCCACAAATTGATCTTAGATTATTAAAAATTAAATTAAAAATATTCATAATTGACCAAGTCTATTAAAAAATGATGTTTTAGTTCAATATGATTAGTTTTATCATAAGAAACTGAATTCTTGGACAATTGTATTACCCCATTGTTATCACAAAAAATCTATGTTGGCTCAAGTTGAGTACCTCTACTATCAGTGAAAAGTCTTCCCAGCCATAATATTTATGTGAAAGCTGATGTAAGGGTTATATATTCATCCTCAATAGCTGATAATACTATTGTATCTTAATTCTCTAAAGACGATGAAATCAATACACTTCCCAATATGAAATGATAACCTAAAGCTGACTTTCTATCATCAAGAGATCTCTCCAATTTGAATCTATGTATCCAATTCAAAGTAATGAAATTAATAATCTAAAATAAGTAATATGATTATAATTCCTTATTATATATATGAAAATTATTTTCACTACATGTAAATTTTTGAGTGAAAAATTAATCATTAATCTAGAAACTAGTGAAACCCCATAACTAATATTAGTTGTTGTCATAGTGAGATACATCAATCCTCTCATCATGCTTTTTAAAATTATTTTCATTAGATGAATGACTCACATCATCTCTTATTTTATTTTTTCACTTGTAATTGGAGTGTTCATTGGTTTAAAATAATGAAGAATGTACTTATTTAACATATCTTGGGCATATTTGACTTGAAAAATGAATAATTATTTTTTATTTCGATGGACTTTATTTAAAATAAAGTAATTTATAAGTACAATATTATTCATCTTAAATTTTGGTTTCATATATTCCTTTAAACTATTCAACATCTTCATCGATATAATAGTAAATATCAAGTCATCTACATAGATACAAACATATAAAACATTAGAACCTAATATTTATATGTAAAGAGTTGGTTCATTTTGATGTATTACAAATTCTTGATCCAATAATTAGATATCAATTCTTTAGTGCCAAACACTTAGATATTTTTTTATCTTATAAAGAGCCTTCTTCAACTTATATACCCAACATTATTTACCCTTTACATCAAAACATTATGACTGCCCCACATACACTTATTTTTTAATTACTCAATTTAAGAATGCACTATTTACTTCCATTTGATAGAATTTATATCTTTTATGATAATATAGAACATGAATTAGTCATATAGTATTTTTACATACCATAGGTGCATAAGTTTCCTCTTAGTCAATCCCATATATTTTTGCAAACCTTTTTGCAACTAATCTAGCTTATAACTTGTCAATTGTACCATCACTTTTGACTTTGGTCTTGTGGACCCACTTTATTTCAATCATACATTTATTTAATAGAGGATGAAAAATATTTCATATATCCTTCCTCTAAATTAAATTCATTTCAAATTTCATAGTATCAACCCCTTTTTTCCTTTGACTAACATTTACATAACTTCTAGATTCATTAGCCACATATGAGAATGAAAACATAGTATTTTAATTAGAAGCATCATCAAACAAATTTCCTTCCTTATGATGAAACATTTTGATCCTCCTGTCATAATTATGATCTTAAATTTTATTGGATGGATATGAATTCAATGAACACTTATGGTTATTTGAAGTTGATGAAGATAAATGACTAGTCTCTTGGGAAGAGCTAATATTAGTTCTCAGTGAACTAAAAACATGTGTAGGACTTATAAGACCTCAAAATAAAATTCATGAAAATTATATCCTTTGTTTATGACCTCTTTATCTATATTATCAAAATCAACATATATCTCATTTCTAAAATATTACAATCCTTAAAAATAATTATGGATTTACTAGTAGGATTATTAAATTTGTATGTTTTTTCCATCACTATGTCTAGTAAAATTGTGATCGATACTCTTAAGATTCAAATTTAGAGAAAAATAAACATATTTTATTCCACCCTTACTTTGACTTGGGGTGATTTTCATGTGTCTCTTCCCTTTAACTTTAATGGAATTTTCATCTCCCAATTACACTTAGATTTTGAAGAAACCTTCTAACTATTGAAACTATCTTTGTGACTAATCATGTGATTTGAGAAACTTGAATCAAGAGAATTTTTTTTAATTTTATCCTCTATTCCCACAATACATGTGAGACAATAATATGTGTCCTCTTACTTCTCACTTTGTTCATCTTGGAATGCATTCGCTTCACTATTTTCATTAGTTTGATTTTTAGTTGTCACTAACCTAAAATCTTTTATAAAGTGTCATGATTTTTTATAATAATAAAAATAAGGTATCTCTTATTTTTATCTGTGAATTTGGATTTAGGTTTCCCCTTTGAATTTGAGTTTTTAACCTTATTGATTTTGATTTTTCTTTCTTTTTGGTCTTTGAAACACTTGTCTTGGTTTCAAGTGTTTGTATATGATCTCCTGCATATAGTTCCATATTATCCTCATGGGACAAGATAGAACCCACTAACTCATCAACGCTTATAGTTTTCATGTCCTTACACTCCTTAAGAGTGATCAAAATATGCAAACACATTTGAGTTAAATATCTCAAATTTTTATTTAAAATAACACTATCTTGTATATTTTCTCCAGAAAACCTTATTTTATGCACTAAGTCATTTATTCTTATACAACATTCTCTAACTCCATCATTTTTTAACATTCTAAGAAATTTAAAATTTATTTTTAGATTTTAGATTTTCTTACCTTGATAGATCCTTGATATGTATTTTCCAAGGTACTCCATGGCTCATGGGGTTTTTTGCATCAAAACATTCTTGGATAGATTCATTGGTCTATGGTGATCTGAAGAGAGAATACATATTGTGCATTAACCTTTTCTTTATCTTTTTGTTCTCTTTTAATCTCAAGTCAATGTTTTCTAATTTACAGGTGGAGTGTATCCATGGAGAACATTCTCTCAAATTCATTTTCATACAATAATTAGTTTTAAATGATCTATCTAATATTAAAAAAAGGTCACATTTGAAGATAAGAATATTTATAGAGGCATAATTTGCTAAAGCCATTGTTTCATTTGATAATGGATTAAAACTATTCAAAAAAATTATTGGAAAAAGATTTGATACAAAAATAATATTTTGGTGTACAAATCAACTTTGATTTACTATGAAATTGAAACTAAATATTAACCAATATATCTTAAAATTATTAATTGTTAATGTAGTAGTGTTGTAAGTGTGGTAGATAAAAAATATTTTAAATAATTTCAAACGAGAATACATATGCTTGATGGTTTTCTATTGTAAATACTTAGAATAAAATCAGAGTTAAAAACACAAAAATAGTTCTTGTAGTGAAATATTATACCAAACTTGTACACAATATTTTATTAATAATAAAGGTTAGAACAAGTCAAATATAAGAAACTCGCATAACAAAAAAAAAATAAAAAACATAAAGTAAAAGATAAATTAAGACCTTAATTAATAACTAAGTTAACTAAAATATATTTTAAAAATATACTCTAAGATAATTGAAATTAGACTCAAGAAAACAAGTTGACTCATCCATAAGATAAGGTCTACATTTAGGTAGTATTTATTAATAAGTAAACAACTTGTGCATACTAGACAAGCTTGGCACCTCAAATCCCTATAACATAATAAATTCACTAAAATAACTTCAATTTCAATTGATCTAGTGCTAAAAAGTGTGCCTCACCTATTAGGAATGAATGGATAAATGTTTGAGTTTAGTTAAGTACACATTCAGTGTACTACACTTTAACTGGGACTTTTAACTATTATTTACGAAGCCCTTGGAAAGTATTGAAAATTGATCAAAAAATTAATCTATGACATATTTGGATTAAATAACCTTATTAAATTAATAAAATACCAAATAATATAATTCTAACATTAACAATCAAATATCGACATCGGCATCATATTGTACAACTTTTATAATATAAACACATAGGCTAATGTTACTATGAATATAATAAAAACTAAATCAATGTTTACGATAATTATTTAAAAATTTATTTATTTTATTCAAAATGTCTTATTTTTTTGAGAAATTGGGTTTTATACTCCAAAATAAATATTACATATTAACAAAAAAATAAAATAAAAGCTTGCAATATGAGAGCACACCATGTTATGACGACACTAGGCATTAAAAGAGCCTAAAAAACACAAACCACAAATAGTTTATCAAAGACAAATATGAAAATATGTACAGCTAAGAAACAATGGCGAAGAGACCGGTAGTAGGTAGATTCTTCTCATCTAAATTGTCCCACCCGAAATTTAGAAGGTTCTCCCCCTTAAGGGCGAGGTCGTAGCTAGTGTTGGCATTGTAGATTGTCTCTACCATTTCCTTGGTGCCCTTTAAGAAACCATTTTATCAACTCTAGCCAGAGAAATAGTCAAAGCCAAACCTTCATGTTTGGATCAGAGGTGCCCATCCGTCTTTTGTACAAGTAGGGACCCCCAACTACCGTGAGTAGAGGAAGGAGAATGTATGCACAGTGAGTAGGGGAAGGAGAATGCTATTTTAACCACAAAAAGTTATGTTAGAGACTCAAGTTGAATTGGAGTTAATTTCTCCACCCCTCATGCATGCAAGCAGTTAGCTATAGTTAAGCAATTAGTTAGTAAACTGACAGTTGAGCAATCAGTTAGTTTACATTCAGTTAGCTAACAAACAGTTAGTTAAACTGTTTGAGAATTTGTTATAGAGTTAGTTTGCATGTAAAGACTAAAATTAGTCTTGATTTTGTTTTTCTAATTATTATTTGGATTCAGATCTATTTAAAGACGCTTGCGTGCATCATTGTAAGCAAGGAAAATTGAAGATCAATAAAATCTTATTCTTCAAGAGATTGCTATAGCAATTGTGTTATGTTCTTATTTATTTATTTGAGTTCTTCTTTTGTATGCTCTCTTGATTCTGACAAATTGGCATCAGAGCTTGGTAAGGATTTGTGTAGCAGAAGCACAAGGAGAAGCGGAGATTGCAAAAGTGCGCAGTCAGTAGAAGCGCATAGAAACCACAGTCAGAGAGTGAAGGAAGAGCCAGTAGGGAGTGCAGAGACTGACATCAGCTGAATCCAAGACTGACATCAGCAAGAAAACTGACATTGGCAGTATTAGTAACCGACTGCAGCAGTTTAATCGATGTCGGCAGTATTAGTGACCGATCGCGACAGTATAACCGATGTCGGCAGTATTAGTCACTAACTGCGGTAGTGTAACTGACGTCAGTGACTGTGTTTCAGAAAAAACAACCAAAAAGCCATTCTAGCGTGAGAAATGGCAGTGAACAACAGTATTTCACAGCCTCAAATTCCTAATTTCAATGGTAAGAATTATGATTTTTAGGCAATTAAGATGAAAACTTTATTTTGCTCATAAGATGTTTAGGATCTAGTAGAGAGTGGTTTTGTAGAACCACAGGATGAGGCAGCCCATCTGGCATTAAATCGAGCATAAAAAGATGAGCTTAAAGAGAATAGGAAAAAAGATGCAAAAGCTTTATTTCTCATCTAACAGGCATTGGATGAATCTATATTTTCTAGAGTTATAGTAGCAACACAATCTAGAGAGGCATGTAAAATATTGGAGACTACCTATAGAGGTAATACAAAGGTAAAAATTGCCAAATTGCAATATCTTAGGAGAACTTTTGAAAATTTGCAAATGAATGAATCAAAATCTATAGACCAGTTTATGGGTCAAGTTTTAAATATAGTGAATCAAATTAGATCTAATGGAGAAAATATGATGGATCAGAAGATCATAGAAAAAATACTCAAATGTTTACCCAGTAAATTTGATGCAATAGTTGTAGCTATTGAGAAAACCAAGGATTTGAAACAATTATCTGTAGATGAATTAATGGGTTCTTTGTTAACACATGAATCTAGAATGAATAGGAATAACACTTCTCTTGAGAATGCCTTCAAGTCACAGGTATCATTTGGCAGAGGAAGAGGAAGAGCCAGGTCAAACTTCAGAGGAAGAGGCAGAGGATGATATGGAAGGAACAATTCAGATGAAGGTGAAAATAGTAATCAAAACTATATCAGTAGAGGACGTGGAAACAATCACTTCCAAAAAGGTTCACAGAGGTTTGATAAATCTAATGTTCAATGTTATTACTTCAAGAAATATGGTCATTATGCAAGTGACTACAAAAATAAACAAGGATATGTGTACAAGAAGAATGCTAATTACACAGGTGAATCTAGTTCTAATCCTAGAAGCTTATTTCTTACTTGTAATGTTACTCAAGAAAAATCTAGAGATATTTGTTTTTTAGACAGTGGATGCAGTAATCATATGACAGAAAATAAAGAATTTTTTGCTAGTCTTGATGATTCTATAAAATCAGAAGTGAAATTAGGAAATGATATCATAGTAGATGTCATGGGTAAAGTTGTCATAAATGTTTTGGCAAAGAATGGTGAAAGAAGGTTTATACCTAATGTTTATTTTGTACCTAGACTAAAACATAATCTTTTGAGTGTTGGTCAGTTAGTACAGAAAGGTTATAGAATATATTTTATGGATAATGTTTGCACAATACTAGACAAGTTTCCAAGTGACAGGTTGATAGGAAAAGTGGAGATGACCAAGAATCGGATGTTCCCTCTTCATATTTAGTGCATCCAAGGAGAAGAGAAAGCCCACTTCAAATCCATGCAGCTAGACCAATCATGGTTATGGCACTTAAGGTATGGACATTTACATTTTAGAGGTTTAAATTTGTTACAGAATAAAAATATGGTGAAGGGTTTACCACCAATAGAATAGCCAAGAAGTTCATGTGATAGTTGTATTTTGGCAAAACAGCATAGAGAGAGCTTTCCAGTAGGAGCCTCATATAGAGCTAAGGTAATATTGGAGTTAGTCCATAGTGATTTATGTGGACCAATGCAAACTCCATCATTTGGAGGTAGCACTTATTTTCTAACCTTCATTGATGACTTTAGCAGAAAGACTTGGATATACTTTCTCAAAAATAAGTCTGAATCCTTTGGAAAGTTTAAAGAATTCAAGGCAATGGTTGAAAAGCAGAGTGGCCATTATATCAAGGTACTTAGATCAGATAGAGGAGGTGAATATATGTCTAATCAATTTCAAGATTTTTGCAGATATCATGGCATCAAAAGACAATTGACTACAAGGTACACACCACAACATAATGGTGTAACAGAAAGAAAGAATAAAACAATCATGGAAATGGCAAGAAGCATGTTGAAAGCCAAACACTTGTCAACTGAATATTGGGCAGAAGCAGTAGCATGTGCAGTGTATATTCTGAACAGAAGCCCAACAAAGAGTGTCAGAGATCGAATTCCACAAGAAGCATGGAGTGATAAGAAATACAGTGTATATCATTTCAGCATTTTTGGTTGTGTTGCATATTCTCTTATACCATTTAAATTGAGAAGAAAGCTTGATGATAGAGGTAAGAAATGCATTTTTATTGGCTATAGTGAAGAATCAAAAGCTTATAAGTTGTATAACCCAATTTCAAAGCAAGTGATTATAAGCAGAGATGTTGAATTTAAAGAAGTAGAAGCATGAGATGGTAGCACCATCACAGTTGGAGCACCAATTCCATAGGATGAAGAAGTTTATGAAGAAGAAAATTTTCAAGGTGGACAATCCTCTTCACAAACAGGCACAAACACACCAATAAGAACACCTAGAAGGTTTGAACAAAGTGAATCATCTAGTCATGCATGTCACCCTACTCCAAATTCACAAGTGATGAATCAGATCCAACTCTTGCTACTTTAAGAGCAAGATTGAAAGGTAAGAAAATGAGAAATTTGAATGAGATTTATAATCAAGAAGAAGAGAAATTAGATTTGGTTTCAAATTTTGCTCCTTTCACTCATGACCCTATGTATTATGAAGAAACAATTAATGAGGAACATTGGATAAAAGCAATGGATGAAGAGTTGAATGCTATTGAAAGAAATCAAACATGGGATTTAACTAATTTACCTGAAGGTAAGGATTGTATTGGAGTCAAATGGGTTTATAAGACTAAATTTGATGCAGATGGAAATGTTGAAAAACAGAAGGCAAGGTTAGTAGCAAAAGGTTTTGCACAAGAACATGGAGTTGACTATAATGAAACATTTGCACCAGTTGCTAGATTGGATACTGTTAGAATGGTTTTATCAATAGCAGCTCAAAATAATTGGTATGTATATCAAATGGATGTAAAATCTACTTTTTTGAATGGTTTTCTAGATGAAGAAGTATATGTGAAACAGCCCACAGGTTATGAAGTGCAAGGACATGAAGAAAAAGTTTACAGATTGAAGAAGGCTCTTTATGGTCTCAAGCAAGCACCAAGAGCATGGTATAGTAGGATTGATTCTTATATGATAAACAATAGATTCAACAGAAGCAATAGTGAGCCTACTTTGTACACAAAAATCAACAAAGAAGGTCAGATTTTGATTGTGTGTTTATATGTTGATGACTTGATTTTTACTGAAAATTTGTTTGTAGATACTTTTAAATCAGCAATAAAAAAATAATTTGAGATGACAGATTTGGGATTAATGAAGTATTTTTTGGGCATAGAAGTTGTACAATCAGAGAAATGAATATTTATCTATCAAACTAAATATGCAAAGGATGTGTTAAGGAGATTTAAGATGCTGAATTGTAAACCAGCGCCTACACTAGTTGCTACAGGGACTAAACTTAGCAAAGAAGACCAAGGGTCTAATGTTTATTCTACAACATTCAAAAGACTAGTTGGCAGTTTGATGTATCTTACAGCTACTGGACCAGATATCAGTTATGGGGTTAGTTTAATCTCAAGATTCATGGAGTCACCAAAAGACTCACATTGGCAAGTTGTAAAAAAGATTTTAAGATATGTGGCAGGAACTACAGAATATGGAATTTTATATTCCACAACTAACGATTTTAGTTTGATTGGTTTTACAGATAGTGATTTTACAGGTAGCGTTGATGATAGGAAGTGTACTTCTGGACATGCCTTTATTTTAGGCACAGGTGTGGTCACATGGGCATCCAAAAAGCAACCTATAGTGACACTTTCATCAGTTGAAGCAGAGTATGTAGCAGCCACATCAGCAGCATGTCAAGCAACTTGGATGAGAATAATATTGAAAGATTTATTACAAGCACAGAAAGAGTCAACACCAATCTTCTGTGATAACAAATCAGCAATCGCTTTATCAAAAAATCATGTGTTTCACAAGAGGAGCAAGCACATTGATACAAGATTTCACTTTATCAAAGAATTAGTGAACAATGGAGAAATCCATCTGGACTTCTGTAGATCTGAAGATCAATTGGCAGACATATTTGCAAAGGCATTAGCAAAAGAGACATTTGATTATTTGAGACAAAATTTAGGCATTGTAAATGCTAAAATTGTAAGTGGTAGAAATTAAGGGGGAGTGTTAGAGACTCAAGTTGAATTGGAGTTAATTTCTCTACCCCTCATGCATGCAAACAATTAGCTGCAGTTAAGCAATCAGTTAGCAAACTGACAATTGAGCAATCGATTAGTTTACATTCAGTTAGTTAACAAACGGTTAGTTAAACTGTTTGAGAATTTGTTAGAGAGTTAGTTTGCATGTAAAGACTAAAATTAGTCTTGAGTTTGTTTTTCTAATTATTGTTTGGATTCAAATCTATTTAAAGACGCTTGGGCACATCATTGTAAGCAAGGAAAATTGAAGATCAATAAAATCTTATCTTTCAAGAGATTGTTGTAGCAATTGTGTTCTGTTCTTATTTATTTGTTTGAGTTCGTGTTTTGTATGCTCTCTTGATTCTGACAAGTTATTCTACGAGGAGGTTTTTCTTCTACACCGGGATGGATTTCATCAACAGGTTCATACATCAAAAATTTAAAACTAGCTTTCCAATTCTGAGAATGAGAGCGTGCATTCACCTTCAAAATATTCGTCTTCCTCAACCAACCAAAATCTAAATCGTCCTCTACTCGCACAACACGCACTTCCAACACATCTGCATCTCCGCCATCCAACTTTGGGTGCACCACTTCACATGGACGTAAACCATCCCTTTGAATGGTGTAGCCCAGCCTGCAAACAGTTGCCTCCAACTGCGAACAATTTTCAGAATTTTCATTTCGGGGAGAGACTTGGCCAAGCGAAAGAGAACAAACAATATACCCTGCACACCATTTAACTTTATTCTCAACTGCACGGCAATCCACACACTTCATTTCCTCGCCCGCCTCGGCATGCACCCAATTCGAGGTGAAATCTCCAGTAGTCAATAGGCATTGCTGGTTGAAAGAGACGGCCTGCCAAAACCAGCAGCAAATGCCCACTTGTAGACGTGAGTTTGTGCCATGTGAGATTTCAATCCCTCAAGGCCTATGTTTCACGTGGGTCGTTTTGATTGTACGTACCTTTATCGAATCGTAGAATGATTGCAACTTTACTGGGGACACCCGCCGAAGATATTATTACATCCCACGAAGCAAAACACTCCCGCCGAAGATATTATTACATCCCACCAAATTCAACTTGGTTATCCTTGCAAAGCTTCCAATCCGGGCAACTCCTCAGGCGAATTGAATTTGTCAAATCTAATTTAATCAGACTTTTCAACTCTGACAAGGAGCCGATTGTATCTAAAACCAAACAGTCGCGGGCGGACAGAATCACCAGAGATGGTGGGAGCCCTGAGGGAAAGCTCTTTGCAGACGTCCAAATACAGGTCCCAAAGTCCACTTAACTTTTTTAAGTTGTCGGGAAGGACACGAAATCTGTTATGTTCAAGATGGATGATCCTTAAAAATGATAATTCCGACAATCCAGCCGAGTCAAATTCCCAAAACTAGCGGGAAGTTTAGACAGATTCTTACACCATGACAGATTCAGTTCCTGTAGACTTGAAAGCTCACCAAAGTCCTTCGGCAAAGAAGAAACGCCACACCCTTCCATGTCGAGGAAAACTAAGCTGCTGAAGTTTCCGATTGTAGGAGGCAGACTTCCCAGTCAATTGCAATTGCTCAAGTCTAAGATCCACAACTGTGTATACACAAGAGCGGCAGAAAGACTCTCCAGTGACGCGCATCCATTTAAAATAAGCACTTTAAGTTTCAGAGGCCGTATCTGTTGGCACAAAGCATTATTTTTTTGGTCGTTTGTACAAACGATAAATTTACTTAGAAGAATTACAGAAAGAGAGAAAATATGGCTAACTTACAGTTGCATTTTCTTCTGTTGTTTCGTCCCAGAGATGGGTGATCTGGCTATCGGTCAACTCCACAATTACTACGCTGCTCATGTTCATTTCCGAAGGTAGCGATTTTGAGGAATATGTCCGCCATCTTAGCCATCTCAAATTCTGAAAGCATGCATCAGGAAAGTGTCCACACTCGATCACAACATTTGCCAGCCAAAGCAGCTCCAAATTGTACAGTGATATGAAATTTTCTGCCTTCAACGTCTTGCGCTCCTTGGGCTCATAAGAAAGATAACACACACGCTTTGCATTTTCCTGATTCCACCCACGTAATTGTCATGAGTTAGACAGTTGCTAATCGAAATCTAGTTACCATCTAAGAAATAAACAACAAATAATCACTCAAAAGATTATTTCAAAGTGAAGGATTTAAGAGAGGAGGATGTGAGATAAACACAAACTTAATACTAGAAAACAGAGGAATTAAATTCACACAAACAAAACAGAGCAGAAAGATAAAAGATAACAACCCAGAAAATTTAGAGGAAAATTTAGAGGAAATGGAACAGAATAGCTACAGCTGTTCATGAAGTTAGATCTGGAAATAAAACTAGCTTGAGCTCTATGTATATATTCATCCAGAACAAATACAACAGCTATAGCTGCACATAACAGTGAATATATTCTTTGTGCTTGAATTTTTCTGCTCCTTTCTGATTATACTCTGCCCCGTGCTTGAGTTTTTCTGCTCCTTTTCTGATTATACTCTACCCTATGCTTGAGTTTTTCTGCTTCTTTCTGATTATACTCTGCCCCCTTCCTACTACTGTGTACACACACACTCTCTAATCCAAATATGGCTCCTTTCTCCTATTTCATGGCTGTGCTGTGCTCTAGACAAAAGATAATTAATAAGAATTAAATATGTAGCTACAACTCACACATGATATAGCTAATCAGCAACCAAAAGCATTAATACAAATTCTCTTGGACTGCAGTACAAATCAAGACAGGACAAACCAGATATTTTGATATTAAATGTCCGGCTGTGAACGATTACTATTTTCCAATACTGCCCCTTAATTTGAACTGCTGGGGATTATAAAAAATTTGCATCCAGAGCTATTGTTACATATTTCAAAGCTATCTTTAGAGTTGTATCTTCGAAGCTATCTTTGGAGCAGCTATATTCAGAGTAGTCTTCAGAGCATCTATCTTTAACGCAGTCTTCAGAGTATCTATTTTCGAAGCAGTCTTTGGAACATCTGTCTTCAGAGAAGTTTTCAGAGCATCTATCTTTGGAGCATCTATCTTCGAAGCATCTATGTTCAAAACCTTGATGTAGTTGCCACTTTGCTTCTCCACAGGTGCCTTCAACTGTCGAAAATAAGCAAATGCATTAGACTTGTGTTTTAAGAAGTCAACCCAATTTTTCCTTGTAAAATCATCAATAAGAGTAAGAAAATAAGTGTAGTCTCCTATAGAAAGTGTTTGCATTTGCCCACAAATATCCGAATGAACAATCTCAGTTGATGGTCTTGCTCTTATTGATTCACCAACCGGGAAAAAGTCTCTATGTTGTTTGCCTAAGATACAACCTTCACAAACTATTTCTGGTTTCTCAATTAATGGCAAACCTTTCCCCATGTTCTTCATATGTAGTAGCTTCAACTCTCCAAAGTTCAAATGCCCAAATTTGAAATGCCACAACCAATATTAATCCTTTACAACTGATTGACATGTTGTTTGAATTTCTCCTCCACTACTTTTTGCTTCTTCGGCACTAAATTTGGCTTGCTCTAGAATTTATTAAATCTACAGAAATCATTTCAGATTCTGATTTTGTATTTTCTGCCTTAAAGGCAACTCTAAAATGTGCATTATTTATCTTATGAGCAGCTTGGACTATTTTTCCTTTCATATCCAACCTTATCCGCAAGGAAAATATCCAATTGCTAGTCTTTTATACTTTGGCAATCAGTGGTTTGCTTGGAATCCTATCCAAAATCATACACTCATTGTTTTCCATGTACACTCTATAGCCTTTTTCTATCAATTGACCAATACTTATTAAATTATGTTTTAAACCAACAACATAATACACATCTTGTATAACTTTTTTCTCCCCCTTTTTGGTTAGAAAATTAACTGTACCTTTATCAAAAATAGTGATCTTATTGTTGCTACCAAGTATGACATCAGTTTGAACTAATTCATCCAAGCTAGAAAACAAACCTACATTACCTGTCATGTGATTACTACAACTAGAATTCTAACACCATATGTCACATGGGCTTTCTTGGGCTACATTGCACTCAACTGGGGAGTTTGTAGGAACTACTTCAACAATCCTAGTGCATGCAATAAACATCGTGCTTGTGGAAGTGCTACTTGACTCATTTTGACCTTATTTATGCTGGTCATACTATTTTTTCTTGCATTCATGAGCATAATGCCCAAACTTCTTACGATAATGACATTGAATGTGTGATTTTTCAAACCTTGAGCCACTTGGGTGATTGAAATTCTGATTTTGACCTCTACCACCAATATTTATAGGACTAATTTTATGTCCACCTCTAGGGAAACTTCTCCCTCTACCTCTAGTACTGAATTTCCACCGTCCTCTTTCACGACTTATAGATGATTGAGATGAAAATGCATTTTTAATGAGATGTTTGACGTATTTAGTCTATATTCATGATTGATGAGAGAGACATGAAGCTCATCAACAGTAAACTGACTCAAGTCTTTGGTTTCCTCCAAAGCCATAACTAGGTGGTCAAATTTAGAAGGGAGATTTCTAAGCACCTTCTCAACAATCTTCCTATCCTCTATGGTCTCTCCATGAGATTTGATGTGATTAATTAGACCAATATCATGTGAAAAGAAATATTCTACTGAATCTAAGTCTCTCACTGATAAATTTTTAAAATCTCTTCTAAAGCGTTGTAATTTAGCAGCATTTACCTTGTCCATACCTTGGTAAGAAATTTGTGTTATCTTTCATGCCTCCTTGGATTACTTTTATACTATTAATTTTCCTATTCCTTCACGCTCCAAAGTAATATTAAACATTTGGATAAATTTGTAGGACTCTTCCATAGCTGTTGGATCATTTGGTCAAGATAAGATGAGGTGGGCCATGTTCGTAATGACGAGGTGGCTAATGTCTGTAATGATGATGGCATAGGTGTCCACCAAAGCATCACTAAGATTAGATTTTTGTTAGATGTTTTAGTTATTTTGGTCTATGTGATATAATGTATAATAGGTAAGGTTTATCCAATAAGTTTTATGTTTGGGTCTTTTTAATTATTGGTAGTTGATTCCTAAATGATATTACTTTTTACGGGTTAGAAGGTTCTCTTGAAGTAAAAAAGAACTTGTTATTAATAACAAAAAAATTATTTAACAATTTTTTTGAAAAAGATGTAGTCTTATAAAATGCAGCGATTGAAAAATATGTACATAATAGATTTGTTGAAATTTAAAACACCTCAAAAGATGGAATGTTATGAAATGTACTAATTGAAAAATATATATAAAATATATTTTTTGAAATTTACATCATATTAATATTGTAATTTTGAAATAGGACACAAATATTAATAAAATAATAAGCAAAATTTTTATTTAGGTTTTATATATATATATATATATATATATATATATATATATAAAATAATAATTTTTATGCTATATTTTAAAGCATATACAAGGCATGTGAACTAATTTACAAAATGTCTTATAAACATGTGGTCTCATGGAATGGAATGATTATATAGTATATAAAAAATCATACAAGCATAATTGAATTGGATTTTTCTTTTTGAAAAATTATAGGATGAAAAATTAAGTAAGAATAATATTAATTTATTTTTTATTTTGTTGTCATTAAGTGTGTATAAAAATATCACTCCAGAAACAAAGATGAGTGACATTTTATGGTTGATTAAAATTAGTTATTGTTGACATGGCATTCTATTTGTTTGGTAAAAAAATTGATTCAAAATTTTAGACTAATGTAGAATGCTTTAATTGAGAAACACCTAACAATGATTTGTCAATGGAAATAGGTATGTTATCGGTGACAACCAATATTTAACATATTATGGGTTATCTCAACTATTTTTTTATTTTTATTATAATTAAAAATATCTATTTGTCAAATTTTATAGTTAAAAGTCTTGATAAACATGTATGCAAAATGTGGAAGCATATGTAAGGTACTAACACTATTGAAAATTTGCTTTAAAAGGGTGTGGTTTTAAGGAACACAATAATTACAAGATATGTAAAAAATAAGGTAGTTGAAAATTATTTATGAAAATTTAAACTACAACTAGTAAGTGTAGAGATAGATTTGACAACCTTTTCTAGTATGTTCTTTACTTGTACCAAAATCAATATTTTGTAATATGGAATTAAAATGCAGAAGCATACATAAATCATGTGAATTGTTTGAAAAAATCCTAAAAGATTCATGGTTTCATGGACTATAATGATTGAAAAATATACATTAATTGGTTTGGTTTTGTAATAAAACTCAAAAAAATTTAAACAAATGACATTAGTAGGTGTAAACCCAAATTATTAAAGCTTTCTCAACATCCTCATAGCATTTTCGAAACAAGATGTTTGAAACAAAGTATGAACATCTATCAAAACATAATGGAAAGAAGATTTTTTTAGATGTTATAGTTGTACATTTTTTATTAGACATGTGTGTAAACTGTGGAAGCATATGCAAGGAAAATAATATTTGATAAAATTATTAAAAGGACTATGGTCTAATGGAATGCAATTATTACAACATATTTAAAAAATGTGTTTTGAAATGGATTTTAAAAAAATTAAAAAAATGAAATTGGTAGGTGTAAAGGCAGATAATTACAAAGAGTTGGAAGACAATTCCATGGATATTTTACATAACATGATCGTGTTATTAAATAGCACGATCATGTTATTTAATTAACATGATCATATTATTTAAATTATGATTTGATAATTACCGAGCTATAACATGATCATACTATTAAAAACTGTGATCATTTATTAAAAAATCTGATCACATTATTAAAAATATAATCACATCATTAAAAAATGTGATCACATTATTTAAAACAATAATGTGATCGTGTTAATAACATGATTGCATTATTATGATTTTAAATAATGCAATCATGTTAATAACATGATCATGTTACCTATGTAACCAAAATAAATAAAAACATAACTTGAATGCAAAATTCCTCATTTTACATTTGAACTTTCTTTCTTTCCTACATACTTGCATTTTGCAATCACATTTTGGGTCTGTGAGCCTAAACTTTGCCATAATTCATCTCAAGAAGCTGCTAATTGATGATGCTACCACATAGAAGAGGTAAGTGCTAAAAATATACAGTTGTTAACCCTAAATTTTAGTAATTTTTTTTATTATTTTCAATGTTTAATTGGTAATTTATTTATTTTGAATAGCCCATCATACTAACCCTCCTATTCTTTTGGCTAACCCTCCTAACCCTCCATAGAACCCTATTTTTCCTCCTCCTAACCCTCTACCTAACCATCTTATTGCTTAGCATAACCCTCCTCCTAACCCTCCACCTAATCCTCTTATAGTTCCAAAAATAGCTTAAGTCACCATTCTCTTTCCTTTGGACATAATGAACAAACTAAAACTACCTTTGCAAGCTTACTAAAGATCTCAATAGGAGAAAGGAAGTCTTTTCTACTTTTATAAGACTTGTAACTAATTCAAATGCCTAACTTGAGTTTGAGGGAGATTGAGGAGACCATGGAGGTTCTTGGAGAGGAACTTCACTATGGAAACCTACAACCACCCTTTAGAAAACCTCTCTTTCACTATGAAAACTACCATATTTTATTGGGAAACCCTGATGGAGTTGTATTAATGGATTTTTAAATGTATGTATGGATGAATACAACATGTTAAGGTCCTCTCCTAACCACTTACCTACCAATTATTTGAAAACTATCCTTTTAAACATTACAAATAGCATAAGAAAGCACTTGAAATAGGCTTGTAATGTTAGAAAGGAAGATATAACATTTTATTTTTAATTTTTAGTGGAAATGAGAGGAAATGAAGTGACTTAAAATGTGTTAAATGTCATAAAAAATTACTTAAAAACCTTTAACACTCTTTGGACCCACTTAAGGAGGACAAGCAGGAATGGACAAACATAATGTTAGAAAGAACCATTACCTTAAACTTGTCAAACTTACCTTAAACAATGTTAAACGCACATAATATGGCTATTTTAAAAAGTTATAAAACATGACAAGTCAATCTTTAAATTATATGGGTTGACATTTTGGCCTTGGGGGCCAAAAATGGTCAATAGTTTCAAAACACACTTTTTCAAATTTATACATTTAGTAATGGATCTCCAACATTTTTCATAAGGTTAGGTCATGAAAATATTTTAAATATTACTCTAAATATTTTAGTTCACTTTTTTTGCTTTTGTACAATCATAGGCCATGTTTAACAGTGTTTTATTGTAAGTCAAGGGCATATATTTTTAATAATTTTAATTAATAATCTAGTTTCATTCATCATGGATTACATATTATCCCCAAAAAGGAGAACTACATTAGCTTAAGGTCATTTAGGTTATGTTGGAAAAACTCATTAAACAAGGGGTTTTATGATTATAGTTCAGCCATTCCCACTTCCCCAAAATTTTCCCCCATTTGCATTTGATTTATTTTTGTGTTATTATGCAATAGTAGTGATTAAAATTTGTAGGTCTTTCAGACATATATTTAGTCTTTGTAAAAATTCAAGAAACCATTACAAGTAGTCACATGATCTCCAATTGGAAAAGAATTTGTACGATCAATTAGGAAAACATAGTATAAAGTGAACAAATCCACACTATGTACCTATCCTCTTGGTGCACTCATATCCCTATACCTCATTTAATTCTTATTTTAGCAGTCGCATACTCCAAAAATTGGTCTGATCAATTCTAAGTCATTATGTAGTTTGTATATTTAAAACTCAATTTATTGAAAGCTAATTGCATATTTCCCCTTTTGTAATTCATTGTTTATAAATTAATTGAAGTTTTGTAATTTATTTTAATTTATTATAAGATATTGTATATAAATTTATATTACTTTATTTCTATTCAAATTGATTCATTCCAATTCAAATATTTTCACACAAGATAGATGAGTGCATAATTAGATCAATATGTATAATTCTTTGGAAAATGTGAAGGCCTCATGATAAAATTGATAAATCAGTAAGAGAGACTTGTCTTGTAAGACATATTGATGATGGAATGGATAAGTATATATTTCCTAAGGGTATGTCTATAGATAGGTTAAGCCTAGAATATAGTGAAAGGTGATAATCAAGGCACAACAAATCAAAAAGTTAAGGGGACAATATGATGGGTTGAATGAGATCTAGTCAAAACCCCTAAAATAGTGTTTTGGAAGATCTTTGATCATCTGAGGTCATATATTGGAAACTAAATATCAGATTTGTAGGTTCACAAACATTCTAGATTGAATACAATTAATATCATTAACCTAAGGTGAATAGAAATTCATGTTTTAAGGATAGCATAAGTCAATGGGAGAAAATCCACGGCTCCACACAAGGGGAAAGTGTACTGCCCAGATCCTAATGTGTTCACATGTACCAATTTTGATAAAATATGATAAAGACATAATGGATAAGGTCCTTATGCTAAAATTAGGTTTCTACATTTACATATTCTTATTGATCCTCATATGATGCCATATTTGTATTAGGACAATAGGGCATATCACTTGTCCCTCTTTTCAAGGCACTCTCAATGCATATCATTTACCCTCAATTCTACTTTGACACCCATATATGCCATGCCTATACATCGGGTCTTAGAATTGGGTTACTAATTATTTATTGAGCTTACATTATCACATCTCTCTATGTTACTATATTTGCATAAGTTGTACATGAGATTTCACAATGTTACAAATTTATGTTTTAATCTATGATTGCAAATGGTGGACATGAATCTTTATTTTGAGATGAATGATATGTATAAAAATGTACACTCCTCACCCTAAAATAGAGGCATCTATACAAATTATCTTATCATAAATTAAAAATTCCAATTATACCAATGATGGGTCAAATTAAGCCAAAATATATATCTGCTTATTTAACCAGGTAGAGTTTTTATTTCCCTATGTAAATATACCAAGTGGAGCCTTTGCTTCTTTGGCCAAGATGTAGGGTTGTGTTACCCTAGTTTAGTGAGACCAAGTTGAGCTAAAATTTATGTTTGCATCTCTGATTAAGAAGTATATTTTTTTGACTAAGCATCTCAATCCAAATTTATAGATCTAATTTCAAGTTTCTACTGAGAACTTCCTTTGTTAAGTTTCAAGTATCTAATTCTCAATTTTACCACATTTAAAATTTGTATATATTATGTTTTCATAGATTTGCATTGTGCCATATTTTTTGCATACATGGCTTAGTGTTATTCACCTTGAGTCATTATTTGCTAAAACAATTATAAATTGAATATGCAAGGGTAAATTTTGATCCAAAAAAATGTTTTTTAAGGTAATTAATTTTGCTTAAAGGTAATACACTTTTGATTTTATATCAAATATCTAACAATAAAGGTGAAGTGAGAAGGTTGATTATCACATGGAAAAGTAGTGTCTTTTAAGGCCTTATAAATACATTTGAACTTGTAAGAAAGTGCAAAATCAATATATCATAATATTTAGCTACTTACAATCTAAACTTGGGAGCTTGAAATAAATTAGAATAAATAGTTTGGTTAGACCCACCTTCTGATGGATCAAGAATAATGGAGGAATAATAATAAAAATTATATAATCAATGTAAAGATTATTCTATTTTTGTACATCATGTAAGATTTAAAAGTTCATGGAAGGAAGAAGTTGGTTTAAAAACTAACCAATGGTAAAACAACCAAAACACAACTAATTACTAACAAAACTAAACTAAACATTAAAATAAATACATAACTACCTTGAATCATAAATGAACCAGTAAACTCCCCATTAATCCAAAGGGGTATAAAAGATGAAATATCAAGAGAAATGTCTCTAAATTGATCAAATAAAGTCTAAAAGTAACTTCAACTGATATAGTGTATATCTTAGTACTGATCAAAATAAATATTGTTCCATATAAAAGTCTACCCTACAATTTATGGCATAAAAGGCTAATGAACATTATCAAACCCTGTTCATTCCCTATAATCATCATACCATACTATAGTAGAGAATGATCAAAGCCTATACAACTACATGGATCCATGTAAAGCTCTACCTAGAAGTCCGTCAAAGTGACTAACATGTACTCTGTATGGAACATCTTCTTAATGTCCAAAAAATACTGACAACCTTTACTCAACACTAAAGGTGCTAGTAACCCCTATCAACTTATACTATCACTAACCATGGATTCAATACTAACCAATGCTATATCTTCTCCCCCTATCAGATGAGAGGTGAGAAGCTATGTAATGAAAGAAATAAAATAAAACAATCCTATTTTATTTAGGTCATGAATATCAAGTATAAAAAGCCAAAAATAGAAGAAATCAAAAATCAAAGCCAAAAATTATAGTATAATATATCTTGATAATGAACCTAGTTGCTTGTACAAGATAGGTGAATCACTGACCATTCAAAATAAGCTATCAGATCTATTGGGACCATAGACCTCAACCATATAAAATGCCTCGTAATTAGGGGAAGTGTCAAAATAAACAAAATTGCTGGAGTAACTAGAAGATCTACCACTAAAATGATCCACATAATATTCCTCACATTTATTTTTATGTGGAGAATAGGGTCATTGAGAAGGACATATGTATACAAGATGTGCAATACCACCACATTTGATTCATATGGGCTCTTCTTGTGATGACAAGATTTAGAAGAAGTTGACTCATTGGAAGAACTAATAAAGTGAGAATAATGCCCATGCTGATGTTTGTGTTTTGATGATCGTAGACAGTACCAATGAGAATGTTGTGGAGACCATCTAGGACGGTGTGGAGAGTGTCTCAGAGAATTTTTCAATTAATGTTTATGAAACTATCATTGTATATGGTGATGATCTTTATGATGGGGCCTATTATTTGTATAGTGAGACTCTTCAGTAAGCGTACTCTTATTATTTATAAATTGTCACTCATCTTAAGTCAACAACTCACAAATAGAGTCAAATGTGGCATCATTAAGCTTATCACTAGGCTGTAAATTTTTTTAAATATAGTTTATGTATAACTAAGTCCATTAAATATGATAACAAATAGCATGTCATAATCTATCTTTTCACTAGTTGTGCATTTCTTGTTTCAATGTTTTCATGTAGGAGAGATATTTAGATACATCTTCGTCAATGATAAGCTTGTTATTAATTAACTACATTAAGAGATTAATCTATTTATAAGTAGGTTGTTTGTCATACAGATCCTTTAACTCTTTCCAAGCTTTCCATGCACCAGTTTTGACCGCCTCTATATGAATTACAACATGTTAAGTGTATGATCTTTTAATAGTTCAAGTGCACGCTTCTCATATTTTTGGTACTCTACTAATTTTCTAGCTTCAGTTGGTGATATGGTATCTTTATCTATGATTTTCCATAAGTCATTAAAAATGAAGGTGTTCTCCATGTTCCTACTACATTCTTTGTAGTTTTTAGATGACAATGTATCATTTTTAGAGTTCAAGCTTACAATTTTTACCATTACAAAAAAATAAGTAAAACTATAACAAAATGAATGCTAGTCGAGGTTTTACTTTGACCCTCCTAAATAAATTCAATATACAAAAAATTCAAAAAATTATTAAAAATTCAATCACACCTTATATATCCTAATTCACCCTTATACCTCCAAAAATTTAAAATTTTCATCTCTTACAACTCCATATATTTTAAAAGAAAAAAAAAAATTAATCAAAATTATAATATCAAATGGTTTTGAACCCTTGACTTTTCTTGTATGCAAGTGACCCACAAAAAATTCTCTAAACGACTTGCTTTCAACAATCTTAAGTTTTAAAAAGCAAGATACTCAATTTATGACTTTTTGAATGTGAAAACATAAAAGGAAAGTTGCATGTAGTAATCTTTGAGCAAATGTTTTCACCATGCATAAAAAAGAATCATTACATTTACGTGCCTTGTCGAGCCCACATGATATTAAAGAAAAATCTAATGGAGGATTTTTATAATCTTTGCACCATATGAACGCTACGCTATACCGTACGGGTCTGCAATTTGTGGTTGGGGCTGGCACCGCTTTTATATCTTATGTTCAGCCACTGATATGCCGTATAGGTCTGATGTTTAGGGATTTGTTTTTAAAAGACACCCCTATCAGGCAGCTGTAATTTGTAAACTCTATTATGAATGTTGAAGAATCTTGATATGACTCTTGACAAAAGTTGTTTGGTGTTGAAGCATCACACTGAAGGTATCATCGTAGATATGGTGTTTACGGTAGAATAAATAAGTGCAAATGGAACTCTTATGACTGTAAATTTTCAGGGCATACAACTATGTTATTATTTAATCCTTAACTAAATTAAAAATCCTCCTTCAAGGTGGCTCTAATACCACTGATGGATCCAGAATAATGGAGGAATAAAAAAAAAATATATTCAACTAAAGTTAAGTTTATTTTTTACATTATATAAGTTTTAAGGAGGAAGTTGGTTACAAAAACAACCAACGGATTTTACCGGAACATAATTAGCTAATAATAAAACTAAACAAAACATTAAAATAAATACATAAATACCTTAAATCATAAATGATCCAATACCCTGATATTTATAAAGATTTGGAAAGCCTATTACATTCTCTTTCCTGACCCATATTTATAATATGGTCAATATCATAGTAAGTCATCATACATTAGGAAATTCTTAAATCCATTATATATATATAAATAATTAGAAAGGGTGGAAACTCATGAATATAATATAAAGTAATTTTAAAATAATATACAACCATATTATACCTTGAAAAATATTATAATATTCTATGATATACCATTTAAAATATAATGAGCATTGTTATATTAATAACATCATGATACAAAATGATACACACAAATTGCGAATGTGATATGTAAATAACTAAATTAAAGATAATACCATAATTAAGAATATTTCTATCCATAATACAAATTAATATTCACACATATATACTAGATGTAAAATGAAATGAATTAACATCGTAAGATATAACACTAAGAAAAAAAACCTAGGAAGGAAGAATTAAGAATAAGGAAAGTTAACATGATATAACACAAACCTTAAACAAATGAAACACTATAGAAAAATAAATATTGAGCTCTAGGAAGAGGGTACAACTTAATAAGGGTTTATGAAAATATCATAGTATTTGAATAATATGCAAGCACAACAAATTAGTGCTTATAAAAAACAAACAAGGTCAATATGGGCTAATGTTCACAAACAAATAACATGGGCCTTATAAAATTTGAATACACAACAAAGAAAGTTATATATAACCCTAAGGGCAAAATAAGAGAGCACGGGTTCACTATAATGTCATACAAGAAAATGTGGGTTTAGATCCAAATATATTACATGTCTACACTTACACAATGCAATTAGCCTAACCAAAACTAGACAAACATCAAAAAGTTTTAGAAGGTTAAATGAGCAAAACACATAAAAATTAGGATAGACAGAGATAATTTTTCAAAGTAACAAAAGAAGAGGATGCTTCAAAAAGTACCTTGATAGTTCTAGTGACTTTTAAATTTATAAATTTTGATTTAATGGCCTTATTTGCCTGCTCCAAGGATATTTGAATATCACTCACTTTTCCTAATTTTTTTGCAAATTCCTCGTAAATTAATTTTCTTTTTCATAATAATGAGTCATCATGAACCAATAAAAAAATAGAGGAATCAATGAGAGGCCTATGTTATTCCTCCATTATTATTAGGCCCAAATTTTGGAGGATAAATGGAAAAATAGTACTTCAACAAGAAATTTGTGGAGGGAAGTCCCAATCCTATATATAACTTTTCATCTTACATGAACAAGCGGTACAATGCACTAAAAACTTCAAATCTTATTTCAAATTCTTCTCTAAATACTGAAATTTTGCTATAATATATATCTATTTAATAAATTATTTATTCTTTCTATAAATTTGTCTCACACCTTATCATTTCATATCTCTCTCACTTGTTTTATATTCATTAATACTCATGTGTATTTGTAGACATCCCTAACTTAAATTAGAACTAAACTTGTGTGATTTGATACAATGGGTGGAAGAGGTTGATAAACGGGGAGAACAAAGCACAAAGGGAGGGGAGGGCTCACATGAATTGTATAGTGTATGGATTTGATGACCTAGAACCATCATCATATGGGCTTGGTGACACATAATCGCACAACATATAGTTCTAGATACTAGGGCCTAAACCAAAGAAAAAAATCAAGGAAGAAAGAGAGAGAAGATACAAATAGGGGCAAGAAAAAGAGGGTGGAAAATGGATAAAAAATGAGGTAAAATGCATCAATAAGGGTTTGATATGGACCGATAATCGATAAACAAGTAAACACTCAAAAAATGTAATTTGCAACTAAAATTATACCAAGATAAAATAAAATGTTTATATAAAGCAAAATTAGTATTGAGTGCAAATCTAGGTTACATGACTATTAAAAATTTGAAGGAAATGAACAAATATTAAAATGAATAATTCAAACATTTATTATGTAATCTTTTCATTTTTTTTTTAATTCAATAATGAAAAATATATTTTTATCGTGATAATCTTATTTTTGTTGTTAATTAAAAATTTAATTTAATAAAAAAAACCCAAACATATTATGATATATTATATTTTAATACATTATAATATAACATATTAAATTAATATAAAATATTTATTGTATATAAATAAAATTAATGTTAATAAATTTATATGTAATTATCTTTAATATAAACAATTGAAGTTAGCACAAACCAATGCAATCTGCATCAATAAGTGTTGAATTTAAGTGTACCATATATTCATGTGCAATTTGATATAGATTTTATCATTAGTCGAAGGATTATATGGTGGGGCAAAGCCTTGAGATTCATCTCATAAGAGACAAAAAATGAATATGCATATGAGGATCAAAATTTGTAGCAACACAAATGATTCTCATTGAATTACACTAGGCAGTTATTTCATTGAAAGGATTTAAGATATCATCTATATTGAGATACCATAGTTGTAATGGGATTTGGCTTCTTTGCATCATACTTGTAGTTGGGGATTTTGGTTTTTTGGATGGACGAAATCTATTGTTAAAATTAATAGAGAAGGTTCCATAGGCTAGTAGAGGAGGACCCCTGCTTCTTGTACTTCCTCAATTTTGACTTTGTTGTTCTTTTCTTCTGCAACTAGCCATTCTAAGCTGGATTCTAGAGAAGACAATTTAGAATCAATATCATTTAACTGATTATTGGAGACTATAAGTGATTGATGGATTATATTGACATTGTCTGAAGTAAGATGTACATAATTCAAGGTCTATTTGGCATATGTCTAAATCTCATTATAGGTTTTCCTGATATGCTGGGCATGGTCTTCAATAATAGGGAGTCTAGCCAAAGAATTTCTTATATACAGAACATCTTTACATAAATCATCAAAAATTTTAGCTGTTTTCCAACCTACGGGCTCTGATACCAATATTTTTATCTCGTTAGTAGATGACAACTTATAAAAAAACCGTGATAGTAGGTAGGGGCCAAATGGCTATGGCTTCAATATTACTTCAAAACTCAAGAATTACAATAGATATTTGCAAGGCTTTTGATTTGCAGGATCCTAATTAGGCAAGCGAAGAGCATACACCTTACAAGACTCAATAGACTTACTAGGACTTTTGATGATTTCTGATGTTGAATACTAAATACAAACCCAAAATTTATAGCAAGAGAGAGGTCCTGATCAGAATCTTTGCCTGGGTGGTGTTTGTCGTATCATTGCTTTTACTTTACAAAAAGTAGATATTTCTTTATCATCAAAGACTAAAGGATGAATTTAATGCAATAGAAGATTCCTCCGTAGATAGTTGTGGGTCCAATGCTGCTTACGCTTCAGTCACTAAGCCATCAATTGATATTGGATGGAAATAGCATCTATACTAAAATTTTTGATGGATAGTCCATTGGGGACAATTGTTTGGTACTGAATGGATAACCTATAGAGAAAAGTAAGATTCCCATGCTAGGTGTCTTCTAATGATTGTATGAAAAATCATTTCTTCATCCAAAGCATCTTCTGGATTTATAGTAGTGGGTCCTAAGTCTCAAACAAAATCATATGCCCAATTATTATCTTAAGATATTTGATGACCCATCTTGATAGCCTAGTTATGATTAGGTCTTCTGACTAGGTCACATAAATGGATTAATTGAAGATTATTATTTAAACAATGGATATAAATTTTTCCATGATTTCTATCTGCAGAAATGTCTACAACTCCTGTACTCTAAAGTATCATGGAGGCAGCTCTAGATCTTCTGAGATAGGCCTCATTCAAGCCATGTTGTAGAATTTCTCCTTGTAGCATCACATTAACATTTAAAAATATTTTATTGATTATCCTTGTTAAATTAAATCCTGGGTCAGGGTCTTGCATCATAGAAACAGGTTATTGTCGGCTTAACTAGTTGGCAACTGCATTATTTTTACATTGGATATGTTATGTAGTATAATTAAATCGATTAAAATAATCTTACCATCTGATGTATTTGTCTCTACCATATTTTCTACTGTGATCCTTTTCCTTAAAAGTCAGAAACCTTGTGCAATCTGTTCTGATGACAAAGTGGGGTAGATGCATAATTTTTAAAGCAAACTTATCGAGACATTTTTTAACTGCATAGATTTCATTATTTGAAGAAATCCATTTTAAAACATCTTCACTAAACACACCACTGGGAAACTCACAAATATATTTTGCCCATTCAAACATGGACAAACACAGATTGGCAGTTTACCCACTATAATACTATTGCATTAGAATTAGAAGAGATGGATGGTTTAATGGTAGATCTAGGTGTAGGTTTGGAAACCACCTCATAAAATTTCTTTCTAGCACTCCCTATTTCAATAAGCTACTATAGTGATCTTTCTTCATGAGACCATTTTAATGGCAACAACTCTAAAATTTTAGTAACAATTTTAAAATATAAAATCTACATTCCTTGATAAATAAATCTATTAAGATTTTTTTAAAAAAACAGGACGGTATATTTATTTGTATCACATAGAAGTTAAGGAGACAAAAACACATTTAGGATCTTCGAAATAAAAAAAAGAAATCATAAAATCGACAAACATAATTTGACTGCAAGGAAGAAAAATAATTTATAAAACATAAATACAACGCCCAAATTTCTCGGTAGAAATACCCCAAACTCCACACAGTTATTTACATCAATCAATAGTGTGCCAATACATATTAGAAAATATATCTTGTCATCTATAAACAATGCATTAAAATATATCTGAAATAGTAGGCAACTTGAGAGTGTGTTCTCTTGAAATTGGAAGAGTAAATTTCCCCACAATCGGAATATGCATGGTGAGGCCAATCTGCCATTCATAGTCCAAGTCCCAATCCTTTCCAAGGTCTCTGACAATACTAATAGTAAAGTTCTATGGCACTTTCACATGAATATTGAATTATGTCTTCTCCTTTGCCATTATTGACCCAGGATCCACAATCGTTCTAACTCTAGTCATGAATTCAAAACAACAAATTCCATAATTTAGTTGAACAAAAAAACATAAGCATTAAGATGAAGATGCTTTCAATATAGAAAAGAAATACCTGTTTGCGCTTAGTATTCAATAAGAAATTTCGCCAATGGGAAGGTCATGGTTGTAAGGATTCTTTACATTCACGGGCGCCTGCAAAGTCATGGAGTCTCCATTCACATGTTTTTTTAAAACATCGACAACATTTGTGCTTGGTTTTTCTATACCTGCAATGTTTTCTACGACAAACTCTTTTGCTTTATCCATCAGCTTCACCATCTATAACATTTTTGCAACTCTCCAATGACACATGGCTGAATGCCAAATTATATTATTTGCTTGTGTCTCAGATGAATTCGTGGATATGGTGACTATGATATTATTAGGCTCAGTAAGATTTTAGGGCAGGTAGGGATAATGGTATAAAGTTTTTTTCAAATCGACGCAAATAAATTGTGGACACTGATCACAAATTCTCTCTAACGGCCTAAATCAACCCAACAACATTCTTATTTAGATAATGTAAACATGTACCACATTAATATGTAGGTGTATGGATGTTACTACCAGCTTATGATGTGGCACGCCCTCTTTACTGATTAATGGGATGCTTGATAGTTGGTAAATTTGGCCTAAAAATATTTAATAATGCTGGTAATGCTGAACAATTGGATGCTTGACAGTTGTGGAGATTGTGGAATTGACTGGGCAGTAATTAATTGCATGATGAGGATCCCTTCAATGTTTTGGATTCTACGTTTAAGGCCATGCTTTACCCTGATAATTGTGTCAGCCCTTCCTTTAGAGATAACTATTATGGGTTGGTGATATTTGGTGGAAAAAGATGAGCGTAAGCATTCAATCTGAGTAGTTCTTGTCTCTTGTGGTAGTTTCAATAGCAAAGAAACATGAAGGTAGAACTAAAAGCATTTTGAAGATGATATATTTTTTTTCTGAAATCTCTTTCGTTGAATTTTTACTTAAAGTTTTTAGATAAACGTGGTTAGATAAAAGTAGTTCCTATTTGATTTATTGTAATAATAAAGTATTTTAATTTTTTTTGTCTAAGTATTTATATTTGTTTTTTTATTATTTTGTAATTTTTTTTGGTTTTAAGTATTATCGTATATTGTGGATTCAAAAATAATTATTAATAACAATACAATGTGGTTGTCGTTGTTTCCCAGTTCTCTGCATCTACAAAATTAACTTTTTTTTATATCACCTCTCTGAAAACTGCAAATGTACTAATATGCAAATCCCCAATATCATGAGATGGATCTTTAAAGTTGGCACAGCTCGTCCCGCCCCACCCCCCCCAAAAAAAAGCTTCTAATATAATCAACTTCCTTATAAATATAAAAATATTTTTTTCTTAACGTTTCATCGACAATCATTGGTTTTTAATGTGATATGCCTACCGCCTTACACTTATTCACTTTACAAAACACACATATATATAATTTATATATAAATCTTTTATGTTAGATTCTTATCGAAGATTTTGGACCACTTTTACCTACCCCTATTTTGGAAAAATAAAATTGTCAGATTTGTGTTCATAAAAGGAAACTAAAAAGAGGGGGTATAATCATATTGAGGAGACGAATAAATTGGGAAAATTGTGTGTTACAGTAGAATAGATGGAATCATTTGAATGTGGTTGGTTTCTTAATTAAATTTATTTGGCTCTTAAAAGAATTTTAGTTAATAGGTTTATATTTAGTAGTTGCCCTCAAGTTATGTTGGACGAAATATATATTTAATTTTTATAATTTTATTTGGTAATTGTTTTATTTTTATTTGTAAAGTATATCGCTCTTTTAAATGTATGATGTGAACAACTCCTATTACACGAAAATTAAACGTATTAATTCTCTTTACCTTTTATAACAATCACCAGTCAATCACCTTTTCTATTTATTGATGGCTCCTCGACTACAACATTCACATAATATAATATAATATAATATAATATAATATAATAACCAAATAAAATTTTAATTCCTCAACTCTCCTTGCACCTTTGGGACAACTGCTAATTTTATATTCTTCTCTCCAGTGCCCGTATAAATTGACAGAAAGAAATAGATTTTCACAAAGGGTGCCCTGCTCTGGCCTTTCAACAACGATTTTTTATATTTTTTTAAACAACTCTTTTTAAGTGGGCTACCGAACGATATTAACGGTTTCCAGAGAGTGGGGGATTATAATAACTTTATTATTATTAATTATTCGTCATGATCGGAAAGGATTATTTTGCCACTCGACAATTTCTAACGCACTTTTGTCTATGCATACGTAACTGGTTCAAATTTGACGTTATTATTTCTAGACGATGACAAATGAATATTTTTGTTAGATTAATATTTTTAAAATTCGAAAATTATTTTAGACTTCAACGTAATGATGTCACACATTCGCAATGTAGGTAATATTTTGACTGTAGTGTGACTTCTATATTAATATTCATTCATGTGCGATCGTTAATTTTTCTTTTCTTGTAATGTCTATCTAGTATAAATAAATAATAAAAATAGAAATATTTATTGTTCCTTTTATATTAATATTTATGAATTGATCATCACTATTCATGATACAAATATACATAATTTTTAATTTTTTAAATTATTTTAATATAAATAAATTATTAAAATAAATTTTTCTTTTTTAATTAATGATATATAATTTAAAATTACAATATTTTATAATGATTTGATTTAATTGTATATATATATATGATCTATAATTAAATAATTTAATAGTTTATTATAAAATAATATCTTTCATATTTCGCTATCTAAATATATAAAATATTTATATATTAAATATATATAATAATTATATATAAAAATATTATTTTAACTACTAAATTATTTAATTACGGATAAAATAGATATAATTAAATTAAAACATTATAAAATAATATCTTTCAAATTTTACTATTAGAATATATATATTCTAATTATAAAATTTAAAATATATTATTTTAAAATAAATTTCTAAATTATTTAATTATAGATAAAGTATATGTAATTAAATTAAAATATTATAAAATATTATAATTTTAAATTATATATAATTAATTTTAAAAAACTATGTTTTAATAATTTATTTATATTTAAATAATAAAAGAATATAAACAATTATATATATATTTGTATTATATATGATAATCATGAATTAATAAATATTAACATAAAAAGAAAAACACATTTTTATATTTTTACTATTCATTTATACTAAATAAATATTATAATAAATGTGTTGGTATCTTAACAATTATGTTATATATATATATATATATATATAAATAATAGAAAATTTTAATAATTATATATGTTTGTATCATGTATAGTGACCATCACTTAATAGATATTAATATAAAAGGAACAACACATTTTTATAATTTTATTATTTATTTACTCTAAATTTTATTTTAAAATAAACATATTAATATTGTAAAAGACATGTTGACAACAATAAATGAATTTTAATATTTAGTTATATAAAACCAATATATATATTTGAAAGATATTGTTTTAAAATAAATTATTAAATTATAATTATATATAAGTAAATCAAAACATTATAAAATGTTATAATTTTAAATTATCTACATATATAATTAAAAAAAAGAAAAAAATGTATTTTAATAATTTATATTTATTTATATTAAATTTATATAATATTTTTTAATAATAAAATTTAATTATATATATTAAATTTTTTATTAAATATGAGTTAAGAGACACATTTAATTCGATGATTCCATGTAAACATTGTCTGTAAAAACATACTACCCCCAAAAAAAAATAAAATATTAAATTAATTAATTATAAATAAAAATATATTTAATTATATTAAAACTTTATAAAATATTATAATTTTAATAGAAATATCATTATTAATTATAACAGTAAAACTATTTATTAAAATTTGTGGCCCATACTGTGTTAGAATAAAACTCCTCATATAATACTAATACAACAACAAAAAAAAAAAAAAAAAAAAAAAATATATATATATATATATATAACAAAAAATAAAAAATAAATTAAAAAAAACCACAAAAAACAAAGCACATTTCTTCGAATAACCTCGAAAAGAGGATAAGGACGCAAACCATCCTATTCTTACTTTATTTGCAGATCACATCTTCAAGTGTTCATTACATGTCATACATTGAGGACTCCAAACTCCGTCAACTTGCTCCATCATTCACTTGATCAGAGTTTTTTTTGGTGTCTCTACTTTGAAGGAGCTGAACGTGCATCATTTGGCCAATGTGTGGAAAGTGTTAACAGCCTAAAAATAATAGTTACTTAGTCTTCTAGAGTCTATAGTTATTAAATCAAAGACTATATATATAAATAACTTAGGCCTCTAGAGTCTATAGTTTCAAGTTAACATTTAACTCAAAATACTAAGTAGAATAACAGGAAAGAAAGAAACACGGAGAATTAATAATGCAAACAAGATACATAAATGTAATGATACAAGAAAAACGTTAATTAAATTTTTTTATAAAAGTGTTAGTATGAAAAAAATGTTTCATTTTTTATGTTTGTCTTGTGGTGCTGCAAAACATAATTAGTAGATTGAAATAGCATCTTTGATAGGTGAAGAGCTATAAATTAGTCAAAATAGTAAGTGAAAAAGATATAAACACAACAAAAGAGTTGATACAGAAACGATTTCATCAGAACACAAAACAAATTTATTATTAATCAAGATCAAAATTTTTTGACCTTAACAATAAAAATATATATATTCAAAAATTATGCTTTCTCCTATACAAACCCATGTGTGTGTGGGTGGGTGGATATATATATATATATATATATATATATATATATATATATATATATATATATATATACATATATATACATATATATATGTGTGTGTGCGTGTGAGAACAAAGATGAAAAAGACTCCTAAATTTTCTAAAAATTATGTGGGTTTCTCTATGCTTAGTTTTAGGCTAGGTACAGACCTTCCCAAGATTAAAAAACTTATCCCTGGCCAATCTACGCATAATTGGCTATGTTTTAAAAAATTAATTTTCATGAAGTTAAGGTCAAAAAGTTATGTTTGTAACTTCTAGTTCTATTCAGTTATTTTGACTTGTATATATATATATATATATATATATAATTTTACAAGTCAAAATAACTGAATATAACTAGAAGTTACAAACATAACTTCATGAAAATTAATTTTTTAAAACATAGACAATTATGCGTAGATTGGCTAGTTATAAGTTTTTTAATCTTTTGATTAACAATCAAAAAGTTATAAAAGTAGTTGTAAATATATGTACATAGTCCATAATGAGGGTTATTTAGAAATTAAGTAATAATTAAAGATAATACTTTAACAATAAAAATATATATATTCAAAAATTATGCTTTCTCCTATACAAACATGTGTGTGTGTGTGTGTGTGTGTGTGTGTGTGTGTGTGTGTGCGTGCGTGTGGGGGGGATCAGATGTGTCAACAAAGATGAAAAAGACTCCTAAATTTTCTAAAAATTATGTGGGTTTCTCTATGCTTAGTTTTAGGCTAGGTACAGACCTTCCCAATTCCAAACCTGAAGCACATTTTGAAGGAAAATGAAAAAGTTATATTTAAATGTTAAAAGGGTGTATGCCCTTTGAAAGACATGTTTTATAGGGAAATGCAAATATTTAAAGGGAAGGGTGTACCCCCTTTCATAAAGGGCATACATTCTATGTAGTAGAAAGGGCGTACAACCTTTGGTAAGATATTTTTAAAACTATTTTCTTATGTTAATGTGAGCATATATTTAGTAAAATAAATGTAATAAGTATAAGAATATTAAATATAATATGAATTAAATGTAAACTTATATACTTTACGTTTAATTTATGTTATACTTTATATTATTATAATTTAAATTTATTTCACTAAATATAAAAAATTAAGTTCACTCTGCATTTTTAAAAATTGATTCTATAGTTGTAGGAGTTACCATTTAGAAGTTAGTTTTTAAAAATCCATTCTAGTAAATACTTATATTTAAGAATTTCACAATTAGAATATATAATGAGAAATAAAATTTCTAATCATGTTACATATGTAATAGATATATACCATTGCTTATGCCCCATAATTTAACTAATTGAGCTTGCCTTACGTACTTTACCTACTTAAGTATGCCTTACCTGATTGAATAATTGATCCATATCTTGATCTTGAGTATACCCTACCTAAATACCCAAGCCATATCTTGATCTTGATTATGACCTACCTACCTTCTTGTACTTGAGTATGCTATACATACTTTACCTACTTGAATATGCCCTACCTAACAATCCTTATTTCCCTACCTACTTGAATATTCCCTACTAAAACTTGGGTTATTTACTTGACTATGCCCTTCCCAATTTAATATATGAGCCATATCTTTATCTTGAATACATGTATTTAATCTTAGCCATATTTATCTTACCTGAGTAATATATTCAAGGAGAGGGGACATTATCATGCTTTAAAATCAGTAGAGAGGGCACTATCAGATCAAGGGATAAAAGAGAGGGGGCATTACTAAGGGATGCTTGAAAAGTATGAGAGGGGGTATTATTACATATATAGAGAAAGGAGAGGGGAAATTGAATGAGCTATGACTTGAAAGGATTGGGGGAATTCTCACGTATTTATAAAAATGAGTGATTAGGGATGCTCAGGAAAAATGATTGAAGGTAGATTCAATCCAAATTCTTAACTAGTTTGTGTATTTTAAATCAATGGGTCTATCAATATGCATAAATGACTACCCTGTAACATGCAACCTGTAGCATACATGTATTCATGATACAATCACTCATACATGACATATAACACATACCTATTACTATGTGTATGTATTTATTCACTCATACATGACATCTATATGTAGTCATGATGTGGTAACTTATACTAGACATGAACGTAGCTAGTCACCCTAGTACACTCCATTCGGAATAGATTGGATCACAACATAATTCAAAAATCATCCTAAAAGGATTCCATGCACTCTAAAACAAATTTCAAATAGATGGGTCAATCCATGCATGCTTCATATATAATCTCATGGGTAGATGCAATATAATGGGGGACAAAAGGGGGGGTATAAAGTGACACTTTTTTTTGAAAATAACAATAGTTGAACTTGGAGAGAATGTTAGAGATACTTCAAAAAGGAATTTGAAAATGACATAAGAACATGATTTGTGGAATTTTGAATGTAGTTTTGAAATATATAATTTTTTTAAATACCTATATGATAAAAGTGTGCAAAATAGATGCATTTATGACAATAGCTTGTCTTTTTTTGTGAAAAAATAAGGAAATTGCATGTGTACGAACACACTTTTTTTGAGTAAATGATTTAATTTTTGTAAAAAAAATCATATATGGATAGTTTGAAACTAGTCATGGAGCAACCCAATATATATATATATATATATATATATATATATATATATATATATATATATATATATATATTGCAATTAGAGGTAGTTTTTAAGAACTTAAGTATAAGTTTACGTTTAATTTTATTTTACATTTTATATTCTATAATTTAAATTTATTTTATTAAATATAACAAATTAGGGCCATTCAACATCTTCTAAAATTGATTATAGAGTTGTAGGAGTTACCATTTAGAAGTTAGGTTTTCAAATTCCATTCCAGTCAATACTTAGTTTTTAAAATTTTATGATTAGAAGATAGAATGAGAATGAGGTTACAAATCATGTTATGTATGTAATATATTTATACCATTGATTATGACCCATATTTTACTTAATTGAATATGCCATACCTACTTTACCTACTTGAGTATGCCCTAACCGATTGAATACCTAAGCTTGAAGGTGGATTATTAAATAATTTATGGGTTTTTTAATCAATGGGTTTTTTAATCATGTAACTTTTAACATACTTATAGTCATAAAATAGTCAATCATACATGACATCCATTGCATACCTATTACATATATGTATTCATTCACTCATAGACATCTGTAGTCATGATACGATAACTTAAACTACACATGAATGTAGCTAATCACCCTAATAGACTCCATTAAAAATAAAATAAATCAAAACACCATTCAAATTCATTCTAAAAAGATACCATTCACTCTAAAAATGTCAAATAGATGGTCAATCTATGCATTATTCAATTCCAATCCCATGTATTAATCCAAAGTCACGTAGAATAAAGTCATATTATAGCACTCTAATTTACATAGGACACTCCCTCATTAACCCTCATCATCCCTAATAAATCCATCATCGACCCTCATATTCACTTATCATCCCTATTCATTCACTCACCAGATCTCATTGTCCTTTATTATCCCTAATCATTCCCTCATTGGCTATCATCATCCATATTTTTTTTTAATCAACCCTCATCAACCCTAGTCACTCCATCATAATCCCTCATTGTCATTTATCATCCCTAAGCACTCCATCATAAAACCTCATCAACCTTAATCATACCTAATCACTCTCTCATAATCCCTCATCATCCTTAATAACTCCCTCATTAACCATCATCATTTCTTATCATCCTTGGTCAATCCTTCATCATATTTCATTGTCCCTCATCATCCCTAATCACTCCCTCATCATCCTTAATCATCCCTAATCAAATTCTCCTCATCTTTCCTCATCCCTTAGTGTCCCTAACCATTCCATCATTATCCCTTATCATACCTAATCACTCCACCATCCCTAGTTATTCCTTCATCTAGTAGAGTGTATTCCAATCTAGTATTCAATATAAATTTGTTTCAGATTGAACAATATTTTTTCAGATGAATCTTGAATGGTGTTTTAATTCATTTTGTTCTGATAGGAGTGTACTAGGGTCATTATTCTCATTCATGTCTAGTACATTAGATAGGATCATGATGGATTACTCTAGTGAGATTGTTGAATGATTCACATGGTGGAAATAAGATAATATCCTCTTTGCACTTTCATGGCAAAAATTCATTTTGAATGATAAGAGAAAGTGAAAAATGATGATAGATAAAAAAATCACCTCTTTGTGCTTGATTCGTATGAGGTGAAATCCTTATTCTAGACACAGTTATTTCCAAATCATTGAATGAAAGGGATAAATCATTTTATATCTTCTCATGTGTGTGAATTATTATCAATGAATGATGTGGGTCATGAGTACAAATTATTAGCATTTGTGCTACTAAATTTTTTTATGGCATGTTTTCTCCTTGTATTTAAATCTTTATACTAGTGTAGGAATTATGATAGGAAAGTGGAAAGGGGTTTGATTTCAACTACCAATGCTTGCATCATTACTCTGTGGTGTGGTGTCCATAATCTATGTTTAGTGTTTGTCATCTAGGTTTCATTTTTAGGGTTTGATGTTCAAAGTTTATAGTTTAGTGTTTGGAGTTGATTGCTTAGGTTCTAGAATTTAGGTTTTAAGGTTTAGGGTTTATCCAATTTTAGGATTTAGGGTCTATGGTTTTGGGTTTAACTTTCAAGGTTTAGGGTTTCAAGATTAGGGTTTAGTGTTAAGAGTTTAGGGGTCAAGGTTTTATGTTTTATTTCTAGGGTTTGGGGTTTGGTATTTAGGGTTTAAGGTTCATGCTTTTGAATTTTATATTTAAGGTTTAGTGTTTAACATTAAGGGTATAGAGTTATGTTTTTATGGTTTAGTGTTTAGGATTTAGGATTTTAGGCTTATGGTTTGGGGTTTAGGGTTAAGGGATTAAAGTTTAGGTTTTAGGGCTTAGAGGATAGGGTTTAAAGTCTATTGTTTAAGGTTTTAATGTTCTATGTTTTGGGGTTTAGGTATTGTTGGTTTAGGTTTAGGGATAATGTATTAGGGTTAAGTGTTTAAGGTTTATGGTTTTTAGGTTTAGGGTTAAATGTTTGAGGTTTATGGTGTTTAGGGTTTGGGGTTTGGGTTTTAAGGATAATGGTTTAGGTGTAAATAGAGTATACTAGGGTAATTAGCTACATTTATATCTAGTATGAGTGACTATATTGTGAATACAGGAATATGTCATGTATAAGTGACAACATACCTACATTTAGTACTAGGTATGGGGTAGATGGAATGTATGAATGAATATATCATTATTATATATATGTTATACATTGAATGCTATAGGCTAGCCATTTATGCATATTTATAGAAGACCCATTGATTAAAAAACCACAAATTATTTAGGAATTCATCTTAAGCCTTTTCCAGGAATGTCCCTACTCACTCCTTTCTCTATATAGGCTAGAATGACCCCTATCATTTCAAGATATGGCTTATCCAATGCCCCTCTCCATTCTCTTTGTGGGTGATAAATAAATATTATGGTTTATGGATAGAGGTTTAAAATTTATAAATTTAGGGTTTAAGGTTTATGGTTGATGTTTAAGATTCATAGATTAGGGATTAGTGTTTAGGGTTCAAGTGTAAGTGTTATGGATTAGGGATTAGGATTTAGGTATTATAATTTATATTTTATGATTAAAGGTTTGGGATTTATGGTTTGTGGCTCAAGTGACCAAGAGTTTAGATTTTTAGGTTTGGGGCTTGGTGTTTGGGGTTAGTATTTATGGTTTCACACACAGGGTTTAGAGTGTAAGCTTCAAGGTTTTGGTCTTAAGGGTTTGGAACAAAGTGTTTAGTATTTAGGTTTTGGGATATAATTTTTGGGGATTAGGGCTTAGGGTTTAGTGTTTATGGTTTTGGGTTTTGGGCTTTAGGTTTAGAGTTTAGGGCTAAGGGTTAAGGGTTTAGGGATTTATGTTTAGTGTTTAAGGTTTTGGGTTTTTGATTTTTGATTTGGGTTTTGAATTTTTGGTTTAGGAGTTAATGTTTAAGGTTTATGACTTATGGTTTATGGTTTTAGGCTTGGGGTTTAGGTTTAAGGGCTTACATTTAGATTTTAGGGTTTAGGATTTAGGATTTTAGGTTTAGGGTTAAGGTCTTACATTTAGGTTTTAGCATTTAGGGTCTAGGGTATAAAGTATAGGGTTTAATGTTTTAAGTTATATGTTTAGGGTCTATAGTGTACTATTTATGGATTATTATTTTTGGTTTAGGGATAATGTATTAGGGTTTAGGGTTTAGTTATATTATTTAGTGTTCATGGTTTAGGGTTTATGGCTTAAGGTTTGGGGTTTAGGGTTTAGGGTTTAAGGTTTAGTTTTTAGGATTAGGGGTTTGGGGTTAATGGTTTAGGTGGAAATGGTGTGTACTAATGTTATTATGTACATTCATGTCCAGAAGGAGTTGCCGACTACCTACATGTAGTACCATGTATGTGGTAGATGTAATGTATGAATGGTTGTATCATTACTATATATGTGTTATAGGTTGCATGTTGTAGGCTATTCCTTTATGCATATTGATATACCCATTAATTAAATTTAATTTTCTATGTTGAGAACAAGGTTGTTAAGAAAATTTCAAGGAAAAGATAGTAAACTCTAAGTATAGTACATCTCTAACTTTGTTGATTCAGTATAAATATATTATGATGGTCCAATGTTATTATGTAAAAACTATATAATAATTACAAGTAAAGTGATTCGAAACATTTGATAGCTAATCCAAGTCAATATCTTTCCAAGTAAGTAGATTAGGCCATCCTGTCGTAAAGAGTAAAGTTTCCATTGAATTCTAATTATTAAGAAAGCAATAAAGGAAATTGGTTTCTTATCCTCATAGATATTATCCAAACATATTAATAAAGATTTATAATAATCCTTTGATGATCTTAGATTAATAAAAACTTTTTTACACCAAACACACCTATACACAATACTATAATAATGCCTAGGACTTAGTCAATGCTTTGGGCACTTTGGTGATTTAATTGGTATTTTGAGCTTGTGTAAAGTAACCTATGAGTATTTTATCATTATCTTAATATTTTCATTGATTTTTTGAATTGAATGAGTCTTGAAATAAGGTAGTTATATACCTATTTGTATCAAGTAATTAAAAGGTAGAATTTAGCCTAATAGACCTATATTGGGTAGAGTTTTTGTCATCTAAGTTTTGAGTTAAAGTTCTTCATGTACTAAGAAGCTTGAGTCAAATAATTGGTGAAACCCTCATACTATTGTTTAAAGAAGTGAGGGTATACACTTGAGTTCTTTAAGATTCAAAGGAGGGTTTTAATTGAAGGTATATTACTATTATGGGACTAAGTACCCTATTTTAATTCATTAAAAGTGTCTTTTGATCTGAATACAAAGGATAAGAAGTAAAGAGATAATACTAAAGAATAAGGTCTTTAGTCTTTCAATACCAATAATCAAATGACCTTTTGTGATAGACCAAGAGATAAATTATGGTTAGAAAGAGACGTAATTACAAGCAAGTTTCTAGAAGACCTTGTAGTAGACTAGGTTGAGTAAGTGGAGCACTTAATTTGACACCAATGGGGAATATTAAAAATATCAATATATGGCTTGTGTATTTAGGTAGGGCATACTCCTTGAGATAAAGCTATGGCTCAGTTATTTAATTAGGTAGAGCATACTCAAGTAGATAAATTATATAGGGAATACTTAAATAGGTAAAGTAGGCATGTAATCCTCAATGGTATAGATATATTACATAAGTAACATGATTTGTAATCTTGTTTCTAATTATATATTCTAATATTTAAAATTTAAAATGAAGTATTGATTGGAATGGAATTAAAAATAAATAAATTCTAAATGGTAACTCCTATAGCTCTGTAATCAATTTTACAAATTTAGAAGATGTTGAGTGGCCCTAATTTGTTATATTTAGTAAAATAAATTTAAAGTATATTACATTTATTTTACATTTT
>JARHVA010000151.1:147500-177500 GCA_037957365.1 Torreya grandis
GAGTGATAGTGACTCTTTTATGCTTGTTCATTACCATGGCCTTCAGGTTTCTTATTTATTTGAATTTTTATGTGTAATTAAATTTTATGTACATGATATTGATAAGAATGAACTTCATCCTCACAATGTTTCTAGTCCTGATTGCATGTGTAAAGGTGAATTGATGAGCTAGAATATCTTAGTTTGTTAGTTGAGGACACCATTAAAGTTGAAGACCAGTGTTTCACCTATTGTAGAGTTAATCTCATGTAAGTGGATTTAGGAAAAGGATAAAATGTTTGATTTTAACTTTTGAGAGAATTCATAATCAATTATTATTTGAATTTTTAGTCTCAATAATAGCATTTATTAGGTGAAAGGTCCAAAACATACAATCAGTCTCCCTATGACTGTCACCTATAGTCAAGTGTAAAAGATATTTGACTAGTCACATCGATGAAATAGGGACTCTCAAAGCATAAATAATGAGATTGAGCCATTCAAAGTTCATAAATTTATTGTGAAGAAAAATTAAATATGTACATAGTCTTGAATTTGCTGTTCACCTACAAGAAACTCCTATAGAGGTATGAGAGTGTTAAATTGAAGATGTTATAACTCAATTGATAAATTCATTAAGGTCTAAGAACATTGAGAAGGCCATTATGATAATGGTAGATCATGAAATGGTAGAAATACCTTAGACCTTGTTCAAAATTTTTGAATTTTGCGACTGAGACACTTTACCTTAATTTATTTGAATCATGTTTTGCCCAAATAGTGTGTCTTTCCATGGTAGAGTATCTTGAGGTATAGACAGGCATGGTAGTTTTCATCTTGTATCCCAAGCCTAAGGGTAATGTATTGACATATAAAATTGGTTGCTTTATCAGGAGGTAATGGTTTTGAGTGATTTCTAACTCAAGAAATTCTTGACCTCAAACACTCAAAAAACACTATATGGAAATGACTATAAGCAACCTAACTTGCAGTGGTGAGTGAGCCTATGATCTCCAGGAATGTGAAGAGTTCATAAAGGTATGGAATGGTCTAAGTAAGCTCCTATAGAATCAAGTAATTTTAATTTCAAGGTTAAGGAACACATCACTACCTACAAGATGCCCTTTTTCTCTCAAAATTTCACATATAATTTGACTGTAAACTCATAATATATTGGGAGTAGGCAGTTTGATTGTAAACACAAGCCCTAAGGCATGATGTGAATATGTTCAACTATGAAATGAGATTAGAGACTCCAAGAAGAACCTATACATGATAAAACCTATCTAAAAATGAACATAACCTAGAGGAAACCTCCAATCTCAGCTTAGATAAGCACCTAAAGTCTGCTACAATAAATAGACTAACTTATGCAAATGGAGAGATGTGAGGTTGAGAGGGTTGGTAGAAATATAAGATTGTTTGAATTTATAAACCACTACCAAAATGGTAATGTAAACACCATGAGACTATTATAGAGAAGTGGTAGATCAAAGACCAAGTAAATCTCAACCTACAGGTAGCTCTAACCCTGTAAATAGTACATAATCATATAAGTCTATCTTGAATTTTGTGAAGTTGAGGACTATAGTAAAGTGATTAAACCCTTAAAATTTGTAAATATGGTCATCATGATCCAATATATCCTCTCATAGATTCAAATTGGTAATAAAAATAGGGGAGATTTCCTCTCTTTTGTCTTAGAGTGAGGGCACTCATAGTCAAGGGAAGACTATAGACATGGTATGTGAATGAGAGATAGATGAGGTGGTAGTGTTTTTGAGCATTATATAATGATTATTGAGGTTTTTCTGAAGTTTAATGAACATTTAAAATCATTGAAAGTTGGTAGTGGCACTCATAATAGTCAAAGCCTCAAGGAGTATAATCGGGCCTATTAGGCTTAAAAATAGACCTAAGCCCTACAGAGGTCTAAATCCATTCACATGACCATGGAACCTTTAAAATTAATTTTATGAACTTCAAGGGAGACTATAAGATTTTTTCAAACCATTATTTTGTAGGAGAATACATAGAGGGGTCACTTTTGTCCTAAACCATCGTAGGGGTGTCTAAAATACACTGAAAGAGCTCAAGGGCCATTTTAAAACACTCATATCTATACTGATTGATGTCATGATGCCTCAAGAACTTAGGGAGAGTTGAATTGGGTCTGGTATCCCAACTTTGTTTATTTTTTTCAAAATTTAAATGTCTAACTTTTATGAACAATCTTAAGCATCCAAAACCCTCATAAAACCCTATCTAAAACCTGATGGAGAAGAAACTAATGTATATGCATTATAAGTTGGTAAAATGGCCTAGAAATTATTATGGTATTATTGAAGACTCTCCCATGCACCTTCCCACCTAATTGGCATGTACCCTACTTGTATGTACAAGATAAATTTAGGGGTTTTGTAGGTTTTTTTTTAAATTTTATAGGTGCATAATGGAATTGATAGGTAAGAGTCATTGAAGGAGGATGATTGGGACTTATTATAACTCCATATGCTCATTTATTATCAAAATTTTGAATAAAAGGTCCTATGTTACACCATTCATCATAGGTAGTCTTGGATAGATAGTGAAAATAAGGAACGACTACCTAGTGAGAAGATGAGAGGTCTAATTTAGGATCTTTTAAAGGTATTCCTAATGGAGTGGATGGTAAAGGGACTTTTAAAAAGTTTCCTAACACCTATTAAATTGATTTGGTTGAACAACTGAAGGACACTTGGATGACAAATGTGAATAATGAGGCCTAAAAGACTAATGAATGACTACAGACAGTGAGCGCAAGTTTCATGAAGAAGGATATCAGTCAAGGAAACATTTGATGAATATCACACATTGTTTCCAAACCCCCTAAGATAGTACATATGTGTCAAGTCTTCCTAGTCTAGTTTTGAGCAATCAAGAGATGCTTCATCATGAAGGTAGTTTTAATAAGTCAACTAAAGGGTCTCTACACTAGTTTTAGGAGGTTTTCATGCTTCAGATGGACACTTATCTAAGAATACCTTCATGGTATATTCTCCACATAATTATACTATAATGTAACTATTCGTCATCACTTTAAACTTTCAATATCCATTGTTAAATAAAACAAGTGATTAGTATCTATCCTTGTTTTCTCTAAACTCTTCCATCTTTGATGCAAGTAGTTTACACTCTAACAGGTCACACAAAGTGTAGTAAAGTGTATTTGCCTATCTTTAAGTGTATAAAATTATCATTAGAATCTTCAATATAACCTCCTATTCACTCACCTTGAGTAGTTTAATGCATATCACGTCCATGTTTGAAATACTATTGTCAAAGCAATTCAGGATTTTGGGGCTAGTGTTGTGAGTCATGATTCTTAGTAAAATTGTATGGAAGTATAGTAAAGATCATTATAGTGTATCACCTCATTAGATTAGTTTAATTTAATGTATATTTGTAGCTCTTTCCACCCAATAAAGCAAGTAGTATAGGTCATAAGCTATAAAGGATCAATCTAGGGAGCTAGCCCTTAAACGTAAAGGTTAACCTCTGTTATAGGCAAATGATAGGCCTAGAGGTAATACATTATTTCCAAAATCTTAGAGTAGTCCTGGGAAAATATCTCTAGGGTGAAATATTTGGTGACAATAGTTTTGGCACACCCAATGGGACCACTATCTCAAGGACATCTTGTCAAGGTGAATGCTAGTCTTGACAACATCACAACTACATATGGTGTTCTAATCAACATTTGGAAATTATATTCAAGGTAATATATGGTTTTAGACCATGTTTTATCGATTATTTATTCATATTTAATGGAAATTACTAGGTCATTTACTAGTAGAGGTATCAATCCCACAAACCCACTCCTTTAACCTATAATTCCTCCTTAAGTTCAACATCATCAGCCTATCTTGACCTTTGAAGAATAAGAATAATTTTCAAGATAAGAAGATCAAGAGATGGATGACAAAATTGAGGAAAACATGTCTAGGTAGCATGCCTTCCTAGCCTTTAACACTAAAAATCCAATTCATCTCAATGCATATAATGATATACCTCTTAATGGTACCAACAGTGTTCCCACATTCAATGGGGAAGGTCATGTCACCCCTAATGAGCATATTAAGGACATCTATAACTTTTATAGTTTTCACAATGTCATTGAGGTCAACATTGACATTAGACTACTTGACATGTCCCGTAGAGGGAAAACACTTGACTAGTATAGGACATTATCTAGACAGTCTATCATCACTTGGGGTGATTTTGGAGAATTATTGACTTCAAGGTTTGAAGACAAAAGTGTTCACACATCACTCATTCACAAACTCAATGTAATTCAAAGGGGTCCTAAGGAGATAATGAATGAATTCAATGAGATATTTATAAGAAATTTCCATATGTTTCCTCCTCCCATGAGACCACCTATAAGGTTTGTATTCCCTACATATCTAAAGGCTATTTAAATTGACATAGCCATCATGTTATAGTCCATGGATGGTTACACCTTACCTAAAGATTATGACCTTACCATTAGAGATGATAATGGTCTAATACAAGATGGAAAAATACCTATAAAAGTCTCCATTCTTCTACTACAAAATATGTATGCTGCTACTCCAAGTGTTTCTCAAATCCCAAATGCAAATGCCAAGTCAAGATCCACCCCTAACAATGCAGAAGATGTTATTGATTGGGAGGAATGATTTAAATCCTTAGAGGTTCAAGTTATACAACCAAATATACATTATGGATTTTACCAAAACCCCTTACCCTATCCTCAAAAAATAAATAGGTTCTGACCTTAACAATATGGTTAAGGTAGAGGGTAAGGATAGCCTAACTTTAATAGGCCAGCTAATGCATATAACCCAACTTCTACCTCCAACAAAAGATCTATGGTCATGGTTAATAGTAATTTTATCCAAGGAGAAGAATCTAAGTAAGGATATTTCATGGATGCAAATGATGGTGGGAATCAAGGTTTAGGTTCTCAAGGAGGATTTACTCCTCAATTATCTTTAGAAGATGATAATTGCATGCAAGCAAATGAAAGATGGTAGCCCCAAAAGGTGAACATTTCAAACTTTATAATGGAAGACACCTTTGTTCTCAATAAAAATTGTTCAATTTCAGTTAATACCATATCCAAGAAGAGGGATTTATGAGATGATCATGTTGTTGACATAAGTTAAAGTAATATTCTTACAAGGCAACAAGGTGTGACTACAAGTGTGATAGTCCCTGCAAATTCTACACCTAATTCAAATCAAAATGTATGAAGGGTTACTAAAAATGATCCAATGCCTCAAGATAAAGGCACTTATTTGGATTTAAGGATAGAATAAAAGGTAAATTATCCTTGTTTGAACATTTTTTATTCTTTAAAGAATGCTAAAGCTAGTATTTCTCTTTGGGAAATGCTTCACTTGCATAGTAAGAAATAACTTCTTCAAGAATAGATGTCTCAAATCCACCTCATTCCTAAACCATGAATTCATGGTAATATTCCTCTCACTAATTCTATCACTCATATAATTTAACCCTCTTCCAAATCTAAAAATCCTCAACCCTTCTACCTCACTACCATTGTGGGAGGCAAGCTTGTTCACAATTGTATTTTAGATAATATGGATAGTACCTTAGTTATTCCCAATATTTTAGATTATAAATTAGGTTTGAAATATGAAACATACAGTAAGGGAGTGATACAACTTGATGGGACACTAGATAAGTTAGTGGGACTTGTCAAAGGGTTGAAAATTTTCTAGTATGATTGTCCTAACTTCCCTATCCTTCAAGATATAGTAGTGGTTGATTTGACTACTCATTTTACTATCTACCTTTAAAATGACTTAAAAACCAAGATAGGAGGATATATCTCAGTTTATTGGTCCTTATTAGCCTTAAGGACAAGGTATGGAGAAAAGATAACCATTATAACTCAATCATTGGCTAAGTTTCATATTGATCCCTATGTGGAAGCAAGCTCTAATCAGAATTGTGTCATCAATGATCAAGAGGAGTCTGATATGGATGATGGAACATCTTATAAGTTTGAGGGAATATCTAACCTTTTCCTAGATGATTATGGTTCATCCACTTATGAACATGATCTATATATTTTCTTTGAGCAGACTAATCTTGGCACATACATCATCCATGAGGTAGGTGATGGATAATTTGAGATAAGCATTGAAAAATATTTTTGATAAGTTGCTAAGAGAAATTAACTTATTCATATGCATTATTATTATGGTTTTAAAAACATGATAGATCAATATAATGAAGAATATAGTACCATTATGCATTCCTAAGATGGAGGAGTCCTTGAAAGTGATAGCCATGAAGAGGAAGATGACCTATGGTAATATTTTCATGCCATATTTCATGAGTTTGATAAGCTAAGTATGTATAATCCTCCTCAAAATAAAATTTTAGATGATATTAAGTTTATAAATGAGCCTTACAAGTATGAAGGAGTGTGTCATATTGATCATAGAGATGAATATCTAACTACTGTCAAGAAAGTTGTAGTCATAGAGGAGTCCTATGAAGCCAAATCAAAAATGTTTATGTTTGAGGAGAAGTCCAAACCTCAACCTAAGGTTAAATCACTTTCATTCCTAATGGAGAAGGAAGATGAAATTGATGTCCCCATACATCAAGTGCATCATGACAATGAAGAAGATGAAGTTGAATCAACTTTGAAGACTCCAAAGTTGTAGTTTGAGAAGTGCCAATTGGACATGGTAGATGTCAAGAAAGTTATAGGTTCAAACAAGATTATTGGAGGTTAGTATGAAACATTATTGAGAGATACAAGTAGTATAATTGTAGACATAAGAAGATTTAAAGATGGTGAGTCCTTTGATTGTTTACACAAGCAAGTGTTTGTTGATAGGTATGCTTCACATGATGGATTGATTTCATGGAGTAGTAAGGATGTATTAGGTACTATATTTGATCCTAGTTTCACTAATGGTGATTTTCCTTCACCTCAAGTTTATGAAGTCTTGTATATACTAGGATAGGTGTGTATCTTTACTTATGTTTTTGTGTGTTTGATTTAATGTGTTTTCTTGTGTGTTTTTTTCTTGTTTTTTAGTGTGTTTTGGTGTTTTTTCAAAGGCAATTTAGTGTCTAATTTAATACATAGGTGACTCCATAGCCCAATAGATAGGAGAATGCTATTGGTATTTGGTATAGTTGGATTATCACTCCTAAGAAATCACCAAAATGTTGACTAATTTAACCAAAAGTCAAATTAGGTCAACCCCTTATATAGCCAAATTTGCTAACTGGGTCTTCTAGAATGTGACATGTGTCCTATGGCCCTCAATAAGGTCAAACATATGTTTATCTTTATCATATTTGTCTATAGTTTGTCCTAAGTCATTCTAAGGTCAAATTTAAGTCATTTAAAAGACTTGTATGGTTTTTATAGGAAGAAAAGTGTGTCCAAGTGCAATCTAACATCCCACATGGCAAAACCTATTTGATATGGTAGTTTTGAACTGAAAATTGTAGGTGTAATGTCAAAACAAGAAGATCAATGGGAAAAGTGGTAGTTTTCAATTATTGTAAGGCTTACACAACATATTTGGCACATGGGAGAACTTAAAGAGTGTCTCGTAGGATTCCCACTATCCACTTCCATACTTGGGTAGTTTTTATGGACTTAAAAATGGCAAAAATTGTCCTATCTTTCATATCACTCTCCTAGACAAGCATAAATGGTCAACAAGTTTTAGTTTGGTATGACTAGGATGAGTTGAGTTAGAGAAAGTGCACTTGTTGGGTGATATTACTATTTGTATACTTGAACTTCATGGTAATAGTAAGAGTATTGGTGTACTATGCTTCATGAACCATTTCTAAGAGTGTTAGTGACTCTTTTTTACCTTCTCATCCCCATGGCCTTCAAGTTTCTTCTTTGTTTGAATTTTTATGTGTAATTAAAGTTGTTTATATTATCTTGATAAGCATTACCTTCCTCCTCACAATGTTTTTAGTCTTTATTTCACTTGTGAAGGTGAACTAATGAGCTAGACTATCTTCATTTGCTAGTTGAGGACACCATTGAAGTTGTAGACCAATATTTCACATGTTGTAGAGTTATTATCATGTAAGTGAATTAATAACAAGAATAATTTTTTTGATTTAAACATATAAAATAATGATTTATTATTTCTTATTTTAATTTTTATTATCAAGACTAGCATTGATTGGGTGAAAGTTCTAAAACATACACACAACTAGTCTCCCTGTGATTGTCACCTATAGTTAAGTATAGAGGAGATATGACTAGTCACATTGATGAAACCAAAAACTCTTAATATGGTGAAAGGACTCCCAAATCAGAAACAATGAGACTGAGTCATTCAAAGGTCAAAAACTAGTTGTGAAGACCAATTCAATATGTACACAGTCTTGAATCTGATGTTCACCTATGAACAACTCCCACAGAGGTCTAAGAGTATTAAAGTGAAGATGTTGGAACTCATTTGAGACCTTAATTATGGTCTAAGAATATTGAGAAGGCCATTTTGATAATGGTAGAGTCATGAGAAGGTAGATAAACATAATTCCTTATTCAAAAATTTGGAATGTTGCAATTGAGACACTTTACCTTAGTTTCTCTAAATCATATTTTTCCCATATACTATGGCATTCTATGGTAGAGTGTCTTGAGGTATAAATAGGCATGGTAGTTTTCATCTTCTATCCCAATCCTAAGGTTAATGTCTTGACATATAAATGTGGTTTCTTGGTTAGGAGGGAATGGTTTTGAGTGATTTCTAACTCAGGTAGGTCTTGACCTAAACCACTCAATAAACAATGTATGGAAATTACTATAAACAACCTAACATGTAGTGGTGAGTGAGACTATGGTTTCTAGGCATGCAAATAGTTCATATAGGTATGGAATGGTCCAAGTAACCTAAATAAGGATAAATTAAGTTGAAGTTAAAGGTTAATGAACACATCACCACCTATAGGAGCCCCTTTTTCTCTCAAAATGTCACCTATAGTCTGATTGTAGACTCACAATATATTGGGAGTAAGTAGTTTGAGTGTAATCACTTTAAAGAATGATATGAATATGTTCAACTGTGAAATGAGATTAGAGATTCCAAGAATAACCTAAAAATGAAACACCATGTATAAACATGAACATAACCTATAGGAAACATTCAATCTCAACTGAGGTAAACATCTAGAATCTATTATAGTAGACAAACTAACTCATGAAAATGGGGAGATTTGAGTTTTATAAGGTTGGTATAAATATAAGATGGTGAGCATGTATAAACCAATCCCATAGTGGTAATGTCAACTCCATGAAACACTTAGAGAGAAGAGGTCAAAAAAAGACCAATTAAATCCCAACCTATAGGTAGTTTAAACCTTGAATATATTACATAGTCATTTAAGTATATCTTAAAGTTTGTGAAGTTGAGGACTCTGGAAAAGTGATCTAACCCTAAAAATTTGTGCATATGGTCCTAATTATCCAATATAACCTCCCATCGCTTAAAATTGTAAAGAAAATATGGGATATTCCCTCTTTTTTTTTATCTCAGATAAAAGGCACTCCCAGTTAAGGCAAGACTATAGACAATGTATGTGAATAAGAGATAGATGACGTGGAAGTGTCTTGCAGCATTGTATAATGATTATCTAGTTTGGTTTGAATGTGAATAAACATTGAAAAATACCCATAGTTGGTAGAGGAACTCACAGGTGATCAAAGGCTCAAGGAGTGCAATCATGCATATTGGGCCTTAAACTAGACCTAGTCCCTATAGAGGTCTAAATCCATTCACATGCCATGTAACCTTTCCAATGCATTTGATTAACTTAAGGGGAGAATAAGACTATTTGGAACCATGTATTTGTTGGATAATATAATAGGGGTCACTTTTGGCCTAAAACCATCTTAGGGGTGTTTAGAATGCACTTAAAGAACTCGAGGGACATTTTAAAACACTCTTATATTTATGTATTGATTGAATGGTACCTAAAGCACTTGGGGAGAGTTGAAGGGGGTCATATACCCCAACTTTGTGGAATTTGTTCAAAATTTAGACATATAACTTTTATGAACAATAGTTAATAGTCCTAATCATCTAAAACCCTCCTAAAAACCTATCTAGACCTTGATGGAGAAGAAATGAATGGATATGCGTTCAAAAGTGGTCCTACCCAATTGGTATGTACCCTATTTATATGGACAAGCTAATTTCAATGTTTTTTTATAGTTTTTTAAATTTTTTTTTAGGGGTACAATGGAATTGGTAGGTAAGAGTCATTTAAAAAGGATAACATGTACTTATTCTAGCTCCATATGCTCATTTATTATCATAGTTGTGAATAAAATGTCCTCTACTACACCTTTCATCATAGGTAGTCTTCGACAAATTGTTAATATAAGGAGTGAATGCCTAGTGAGGAGATGAGAGGTCTAATTTGGGATGTTTTTAAGGTCTAAATAATGGATTAGAAGGCAAAGGGAATCTAAATAGGTGTCCTAATACATCTTACATCGATTTGGTTAAGCAATTGAAGGCCACTTGGATGACAAATGTGAATAATGAGGCCTAGAACACCAATGAATGATTGTAAGCAATGAACATAAATGTCATGAAAAAGGCTAGTGGTTAGGGAAGCATTTGATGATTGTCACACCTTGTTTCCAACTCCCCTAAGATAGTGCATATGTTCCAAGCCTTCTTAGTCTAGTTTTGAGTAGTCAAAAGATGCTTCATCATGAATGTAGTTTCAATAAGGTAGTTGAAGGGTCTTTACACTAGTTTGAAGAGTTTTTCATGATTCAAATGGACACCTATCTAAGAAGACTTTAATGGTTTGTTCTCCACTTAATTATCTTGTAATGTAACTATTCCTCATCACTTTAAAGTTGTTATTGTGACCCTTGAACTCCACTTATTCTCTCTTCTCAGATGTTCTATAAAAGAAAGTCATTTTGGCTTTTGTAAAGAATCCACACTTAGTATGGTGAAGCCATATTAGATTGATACTCTATTCTACCTTTGAAATAAATATTTTCAATCTAGTTTTGATTTCAAAATCTATCTTGTCTAAGTGTGGGAAGTGGTGTATTGTGAAAGGTCACATGATTAGTATTTATCCTTATTTTTTCTCAATATTTCCATGTTTGATGCAAGTAGTTTCCACTCTAATGGGTCACATGCAGTGTATTCAAGTGTATTTTCCTATATCTAAGTGTATAAGAGTAGCATTAGTGTGTAAAATTTGACCTCATGTTCACTCACCTTGAGTAGTTCAATGCATATCACCTCCATGTTTGAAATACTAATGTTAGAGCAATTCATGATTCTGGGGCTAGTGTTGTGAGTCATGTTTCTTAGTGAAATTATATGGTAGTTTAGTGGAGATCATTCTAGTGTATCATTTTATTATATTAGATTAGTTTAATTTTTTTTCTCTTTCTATCTCTTTCCACCCAAGCAAACAAGTAGTGTAGGTGATAAGATATAAAGAATCAATATAGGGAGTTAGCCATTAAACCTAGAGGTTTACCTTTGTTATAGGAAACCCATAGGCCTAAAGGTAATCCAATGTTTCCAAAATATTATATTAGGCCTAAAAAACCATCTCTAGGGTGAAATATTTGGTGACAATAGGTATATGAGTTTGGAGGTCATGTTTTTATGACATGCCCCGACTAAAATCTAGAAACAATGAGAGATACAAAGGTCATGATAATATGGCATACCCACACTTAATTCTAGAAATTGTGAAAATGTGGAGGTCATGATTCCATGACACACCCTCACTAATATCCTCCCCCTTTTAATGTGAGGTATCTAGAATCCAAAAGTTATATTACCTCAAAAGGATAAGGTAGTTCTATAATCTATATATGAAACATGTGATAACATGTCAAATTAGATATATCAATTAGATTCTCAATATGTGATCACATCAAGTATAAATATTCATCATATAGATCATGGAAATGTCTAAAGAGTAATAATACAATATCAACAAATAATCAATCACACACACAAGAGCACTTACTTTAGTGCAAATGAGTGGTCCAAGGAGACCTCATACAAGGGGAATGTTAAATGCCACAAAATTTAAAGTGATGACATATTTAAATATCTAATTGATATGGTATGGAATATTTAAATTTCCAAACACCATACAATGGCACTGGGTCTAATAGGTAAGGAACATATTCAAATGTTACAAAATCAAGACAATATAAAGTATTATAATAAACTCAATGAAGTGACAATGTAAAGAAATGAATTATAAGCAACTAGTATAAGCATATTATACTAATCTATACATATATGTGTTAGGAATAACATATAAGTAGTATATCATATCAAGTACATTTAGAAAGACATGAGAATGGACATAGACATGTGTAATCATTATCATATAAGATCAAACATGGTGATGTATAAATGATCATAAAGGATGTGTAACATGTATCAATCATGATCAAATAAGCAAGATGCCCCCAAAACACTATATGACATGGGTAGAGGAGAGATCCAACATCTGAAAATGCTTAGATCATCTGTCTAGGTATGCATGTATCACACTCAAATATGTAACCCAATGTTTAAACAAATGGAAATGTTTCACATCAGGTGCACCAAATGTTTAACCCTAACATTTTATATATGTGAGGATACAGGGTTAATAATATATATGTAATTGGATAACAAGGGTGATAAACTAATATATAGTATCCCATTCATAGAAAAATTAGATAAACAATATTCTAAACTTATACAACTAAGATTACTAAAAATAATAAAGTGCACTTATTGAAATATATTGGAATAAATAAGATATAATTATACTTAGTTTATTATATGCAGATGGATCTAGACTAGAAATAGATGTAAAGAATGAAAGATTAATATTTAGATTAATCATCATATTCTATAAATTTCACTTATGTGGACATGGAAACTTCCATTAGAGCTAGACACTACTACTGATGTTAATGTCTAAATGTGACGTAGGTGTCCAATATGGTATAATAACTAGATCTAGATGCAACCAAATTCATTATTTTGGGTTTTATTTCCCTTTTTATTGGTGTATTCAAATTTGGGATACACATTATCACTCTTCACTGATTAATCAAATCCTAGATCTTCACCCTTCCTCACCCTTGGAATGAGTGTGATTAAAAAAAGGGTTAGTGGGTTAATGGTGTGAAACTACCCCAAAGACCCTCTATCAATGGGTATTGCCTACATATTCAATATTCCAAATAGGCCTTCAAACTTATTTAGTTATCCCCTATATGTGTGAAATTTTGTGCAAAAGGGTGGAAAATACTATATGAATATGCTTCTGATGATCTAGCTTGTAATTTGAAAAATATCATTCATGGGTTGTTTATTGAATAATTTAGACCTATAATATAACTACTCCTATGCTTGATATGAAAATAGGGATGAATAGGTCAAAATAGTTTGGTTGTGTAGTTGATATATTTAGTTTTAGTAGGTGTTTGTTTGGTATTTGCTAGATGAAAAATGAGATGGCTTAGACATGTATTTATATCACATATTTTGAAAATATCCTACACTAGGGTTAAATAATATAAATAGGTTGACCCATAAAGTTTGAATTATTTATGATTTTGATTAATTTTAGATACTAACCCTAAATAAGGATCTAGACAATACCATTGGTGGTAGTGTCCATAACACTTAAAAAAGGTATGGATTTGAAAATGACAATGAAGGGTGTTTATCAAGTATTAATATTTCAGTGTAATAAATGAGATATAGGTCATCAAAATGATATGGATCAGACTAAGAGATAATAATTAAGGCACAATGGTATGGTGGATGTGAGCCTATCAACAGTGGGGAGGTCTAAAACTTAAGGTAGACCCCTAATTAATATTCATCAAATGTACAAGACTAACATCAAATAAATATTCAATTTTAGTATCTACATAAATTTAAAAACATACAAGTGTACCTTCACTTAAAAAAATAAGGACACCATTCTTTCATTACCTTGGATGTGCTCTTGCTAGTTTGGAATGTGGTTGCTGAAGTGAAATATCTATGCAAATAAATTATAGCAGCATGATGATATATATATTTGATCTCAATTAGGATGCATCATATGATAATTTGATAGATATTACAATGATAAATTTGAATGGTCGATGTTCATTTGTCAAAATTGTGGAAGGCTTGTCAATTTATATATTTCTTAGATGAGGATTGGATGGCCAGTCTTAAGTCAAAATTACTAAATAATTATGAATTTGAATGGTGTATATGTAATCTACAAGTCAATTTCATTCAATGAGTAAGTTGGGAATTTATGAACCTAATTGAATTTTTGTAGGTGAGATGAAGGATTCCATGAATGAGTAACGGTAATTGGATGGATTAACATATTAGTTGAATGTTTCAAGGCATTGGATGAATGGATACATAACTTGGTTATGAGAATGAAGGAGGTGGTTGGATGAATTAGCATTTGGGTTGAGATAATTGAAAATGTGGTTTTTGACTTGTAATTTGTAATTTTATTATTTATGGAATTATGTATGCATGATATAATTAGTAAATGATTAGTTAATTAATATTAATTAATTAACTATTTAAACTAGGGGAAATAATGATGTTAGTGACTTAGGATAAAATATGGATTTTGGATGACATTAATTGTATATATTTAGTGAAATTAATTACAATACTATTGTGGTATAATTTAAGTGTCTACAGATACCATCTCTCCTTCTTTACATCTCATAGATAGTATGCCTACATGTCATAGTTATGTTATTAGCATATTGTCACCTATAATTGAAAGCAAGATTAGTTATCTATCTTATCCTTATATAAATGATCAACATCACAACTATAGTGACTATGATGAGGATTCATATGATGAAGATTATTTCTATAGTGATGATGAACATGTTCTTCCTAACCTTAATCTAGATACTTCTCCACTCTAATTTCCTAGTAATGATAAAATGCATACATATTGTAATGATATTTATCATTCTCACTTATAAAATAAAATATTTGAACAAGAGGATTCTTGTACTTATAATGTTACATCTTCTATTTAAGCTACACATGTTATATATTTACACACTAAAACTATATTAAAGGCTAATGAAACTCCAAAGTCAACTATTTATAAGGAATAATTTATCCCTATGAGTACTTCTAAGATTCTCAATAGTGTGCCAATGGCTAAAATTAAACACATAATTTATCCTCTAAATGAACCTCTTAAAAATCTTAACATACCTTTCTAAGAGGTTATTTCTAGGTGTTTTTCAAGAACAAGTACACCATTTGTCCTTAGAAATTAAAGTGAATCATGTATGAATTGACTCTAATGTGATTCTTGGTAACCCTATTATGTGTAATATTATATTTTTAGATTTACCATCTAATTTCAAAATCCCTGTGTTTTACACATCTGATGGAATTGGCAACCCTTACCTACACCTTCTATCTTTTTGTCAGATAATGAATAGTTATAGTGGTAGTCAAATGTTGTTACAATTATTTCCTATGAGTCTAGAAGGTTTCACGCTCATTTTGTTTCATTCCGTTCCTACTAGATATTTATCCACTTATCTTGAATTAGAAGAATCCTTTTTAATCCAATATATTCAAAATAAGGCACCTACGGTTACTTATGAAAATTACCCTATTTGCATCAAGGCAAATCTGAGGAAGTTTACGATTATATCTTACAATTTAAAACTTGTATGTGTCAATTAATCTACTAACCTATAGATTTATAAGTTTAATATATTTTTAAATTCCTCATTTACCCCTTAAAAGAGAAGCTACTTTATAATAATTTTGAATTATTTTTAGATCTTTGTTACGAGGCCTTAGATTTAGAAGAAGAATTAGGCCTTGTTACTATTTTAAATTATATGCAAGAAGACATTTAATTAATTCAAGAAGATAAATCACCTAAAGTTAGTAAATCACATCACCATTTATCACATAAAAAACATACACTAATCAAACAATACACCTTAATACTTATATAAATAATTTTTAATCTAATCAAGTAAAAGTTTTGCATAAAGGAAAATAATACAGTCCTATAATTAATAATAACACTCACTCTCTCTATGCAATAAAATCATACCCACTAATATTTTCACACAATGAATGTCTACATGATATTTTACATAAAATATTAGACAAAAGTTTAATTAAATTGTTCCCTAATTACTATCATCCTCCACATCATTTGTAAAAATTCAAAGATCAACCATTTTGTATATATCATGGTATTAATGGGCATTGTGATAATAATTATTATGCACCAAGAGAAAATATAAATGAACTTGAAAATCAAGGAATCATCTCATTTTAAATAATGTCAAAACCAAGTGAAAAAGCCTCTGAAAGCTCCAAATATTCAACAAATTTAACTATAATATCCAAACCATGTTTAATATAATACCACTCATATCAATCTTAACAAAAAATGCATAGTCTCACAACAAGATTCTAATGACATATATACTAAGTTAATCACCCACATTTGGGTTATTAAAATAACACAATTACTAATTGAGCACACTAATATAAAAACACATGACAAATCCACTAATACAAATACAATCACTCCAATCTAAAATCATTATTTTTCATTCATATATCCATCTAGCTAGCCACTTGATTAATTGAACAAGTTAAAAAATGTATCAAGAGAGTAGCATAACATAATTCAAAATTTAAAATTCACATAACTAATAAATCAATAACACTTGTTCAAACATAGAAAAATATCATATCATTAGTCAATAACAGCTCTTGAACAATAAAAGTGACTCTCATGAGTATATTAAAAGATGTGCTCCTTATTTTATTTTGAGAATATCATCTCAACCTATTCATTAGACCATTGATCTCAATTAACTTGCTTGAATAATACACATATTTGTTTTTACTTTCCTTGATTACTTATTATCCTTATCCAATTTTTATTATATCCATTGGCTCTATATTTTTGGTGTACTCACTCCCTCCTCTTTTTCAACCCAATTTGAACAATCCAAGACAATTATTATATAAAATATTTCAATACACATTATTTATAACAATTCACTTGCTTATTACTACACATTTATACATACTATAACTATCATTTTCACTCTCATAATCACATATATCTATTTATACATTATTACACATGACCGTACTTACCATCTTTGTTATCTTGTTATACATACCTCAAACATACATTGGGTGCATATCACTTGCTTTCCTTATTTCCATGATATTGTATATACCTTGATGAAATTTATTTGAATATTTCATACTTATTATATGTTTGTAACTTTAATTATTTACATTTTTCTAAGATTTGTCAATTTCACTTTATCAAATTTACATTTAAAAGATGGAAAATCTCACAAACATTCATAAAATTACATGTTACTCATGTTTCTAGTTTACTTTATTTCCATGTGTCACCTATATTATGTTAATTATCATATTTCATTCAATTTTCAATACATAATGCATTTTTTCAAGTTATGTGAGTGTGATACATGACATAATTTGACATGGTTTTAATGCTAGGTCAGCTTATTACCCAATAATATGTGTAAGTTTGGAGCTTCTCATTGTTCTATACAAAAAAAATTATACATTGTATTTATCCACAACCTCTTTTCCATGATGAGTTGTATATTATAAAAATGTCTTGATATTCATTCACACTTTACATGTGCTACAATGGATATACTATTTGATAACATTGACATTAATACATAATATCTATCTATCTAAATTATCTGCTTGAGTGACATTTATATGTGCTTTGTATGCGGTCTTTGAGTATCATGTGTGACATCCCTATTACTATGGTTCATAATAACTATCATACACATACTACTTATTTTCAATGCTTCATATATAATTAAATTTTATACTCAATTTCACTATACAATGCATTTTTAATGCTTACAAGTTATTTTCATGCTTAAATATTTCATCTAAAACTCTATGTTTTAATATAATCCACATTTTTAGATTCTATTACATGATTATATTTTTCATACATACTATAACACTTTCATTTGAGGAAAGTGAGTTACAAGCAACACCTATCATCTCAAAAGGGGGCATAATACTAGACTTATCTTGAATTCAATCACTCACAAGTAACCTATTTTAGGATATAATAACATAAACAATCCATATTATCAATATGACTTAGAATATTTCAAATTATGGGAGCATATGGCTTAAAAATGGACCCCACTTTTACAATCAATTGAGCACAAAATCAATCACAAGTTTCAAATAGTTATAAAGTTCATTTGACACTCTATAAAATACAAGATGTAAGGGACATGATGTTGGCTTATGTACTCCCTATTAATATATTATAAAAATTAAAAATACATTTATACAATTTTTTAAATAACTAAAAAAATAAATTTACAGATCTAAACTAGATCCATCTATAACAGTGTGATTCATCATTTTTAATGTGGGCCACATTTGAGCTTATTGAATCTCCACATATTGGTTTCACTTTAACAAACCATGTACTGGTCACTCACCCCACCCAACCCCACACCTACCATTGTATTTCCACCTTAAATTATAGTGACACTTTATGCATAACACCTTTACTTTTTCTAAGAGTTCTCTTAACAAATGAAATCATATCCTTGTATAAATAAAAAACTTCACTCATCAAGACTTGATCACTCTCAATTTATCCGTAGGTTCAAATCCTATGAGTGGGTATGATTATGATTTAGTGAAACCCAATGGTATACCACTCATCCTATTAACACTTTAAAAATAAATTTTTATCCCTAGCTAGGGAGCAAGAAAGTTTGAAATCACCCTATCTCTACTTGGGACAGCTAGTGACCCAAGACATGAAAATCCTCCTTTAACTACAAAGTGTGTTTCCACACTCATGTTTTATATATATCGTTTACTCTAGTAATTTAAGTTTATTTCATCACTACAATAAATGGTAGACACATAAATTTAATCAATAAATGTTTGACAATGTTTATTTTATAGATCCTTACCTAATTCGGTCTTTTCTCCATTTCATTAGCCACAATAATTATAAGAGGCTTCACTATATTAAAAGTATTGATAAAATAACATGAAAATATCCGTATTCATTCCTATTATATTCATATACACCTAATAACAAGTATCATAAGTTTATAACATTTTGGGACAAGTCCACACTAGGTGAATAGGTTCACAACAATGATTTGTCCCCTAGTGTCTTCTTGTCCTCTTAGTTATAAAAAAATCTTTTTCAAATTGATACATTTAGTAATGGATCTCACACACTTTTCATAATGTCAGATCATTAAAATATTTGAAATAATTCCTATAAAAATGACATCTAAGCTTCTTAATTTTATCATCTGGGAATATGATTTCAAAAGCATTCTACATTAAGCAAAAGAGCATTATTATTTTCAAGTTAAATTTTTTGCTTTCGACCAGTCATATGACAATTTTAACATTGTTTTATTGGAGGTAGAAGGAATATATTTTCAATAATTTTAATTAATCTTCTAGTTTCATTCATCATGGATTGCTCATTAAATAAGCGGTTTTCTAAGGATAGCTTGACCATTCCCACTTCCCCAAAATTTCCCACCTTTTGCATTTGATCTAATTTTGGGTGCTTGTGCATTACTAGGTAATTAATTTTGTTGGTATTTCACACATCTATTCAGTCTCTTCACATATTAAATAAACCCTTAAAAATAGTCACATGAATTCCAATTCAAAAATCATTTTTACAGTCAATAGAGACAACATAGCAAAAATCCAACATATGCACATTATGAAACTATCCTCCTAGTGTGCTCATGTCCTTCTACCTCTTAAAATTCTGATTTCAATGATGACACACTTCAAAAACTAGTTTGATCAATTATAAGTCTTTAAGCAATTTTTATATTTAAAAAATATATATTTAAAGTTAATTACATATTTCCCTTTTTTAATTCATTATTTATAGCTTAATTGAAGTTTTATAGTTTATTTTATTTTATTATACCCTTTTTATATCACATTATATTATTTTATTTCTATTCAAATTGATTCATTCCAATTCAAAATAGTGTATAAACATTCATTGTGACCTTTTCACATAAGATTGATGAGTGCATAATTAGATCAACATATAAAATTATTTGACAAATGTGAAGGCCTCATGATAAAATTGATAAATGAGCACAAGAGACTTGGCTTGTAAGACATCTTGATGATGGAATGTATAAGAGTACCCTTATATATTAGATTCCTAAGGGCATGTCTATAGATAGGCTAAACCTATAGGATAGTGGAAGGTGACAATCAAGGCACACCAATCAACAAATTAAGGGGACAATATGATGGGTTGATTGGGACCTAGGCAAAAACCCCAAAATAGTGTTTTAGAAATTCTTGGAGCATCTGAGATCATATAATGGAGACTAAATAGTAGATATGTAGGTTCAAAAAAATTTGGAATTTATTTTATTTAATATAATTAACCTAAGGTGAACATAAATTTAAGTCTTAAGGATAGAATAAGTTAATGGGAGACGATACATGGCTCCACATAGGGGGATGTGTACTGACTAGATCCAATTTTTTTCCCATGGACTAAGTTTGATAAAGTAAGACAAAGACGTAATGTAGAAGGTCCTTATAATAAAATTAGGTATTTACATTTACATGTTCCTACTGATCCTCATATGATGCCATAATTATATGGTGACAACATGGCATATCACTTGTCCCTCTTTTCAAGGCACTATCAATGCATATCATTTACCCTCTCTTCTCCTTGATACCCTCATATGCCATGCCTCTACATTAGGTCTTAGAATTGGGTTACAAATTATTTATTGAGCTTACATTATCACATTTCTCCATGGTACTATATTTTCATAAGTTGTCCATGAGATTTCACAATGTTGTAACTTTATGTTTTTATCTATGAGTACAAATGGTGGACATGAATATTTATTTTGAGATGAATTATATATAGTAAATTATACACTCTTCACTCTAAAAGAGAGGCATATATATATAAATTAGCTTATCATAAGTTATAAATTCTAGTTATACCAATCAGAGGTCAAATTAAGCCAAATGATATGTCTATTATTTGACTAAACAAAGTTTTTCTTTACCTATATAGAGATATCAAGTGGAGTGTTTTCTTATTTGGCCAAGAAGCAGGGTGTTATTACCCTTATTAAATGAGACCAAGTTGAGACAAAATTTATGTTTGTGTCTTTGATCAAGTGTAAATTTTTTCCCTAAGTAACTCAATCTGAATTTATATATCTAATTTCAAATTTCTCATAAGAACCTCCTTTCTCGAGTTTCAAGTATGTAATTACCAATTTTGTCAGATTTAAAATTTTTATTTATTATTTTTTCATAGATTTGCATTGTTCCATATTTTTGCATACATGCCTTAGTGGCATTTACCTTGAGTCATTATTTAAAAAAAATTATAACTGAATATGCAAGGGTAAATTTTGATCCAAAATATGTTTTAAGGTAATTCCTCTTTCTCAAAGGTAATAAATTTTTTATTGTCTATCAAATATTTGATAGTAGAGGTGAAATGATAAGGTTGAGTATCACATGGTAAAGTAGTGTATTTTAAGCCCTTATAGAGGCATTTTAGCTTGTAATAAAGCTTAAAATAAATATATTTATTTAATCTCTCTTGAGTTGATCTATAATGTCATAATATTTAGCTACTTACAATCTAACCTTGGGATCTTCAAATAAATTAGAAGGAATAGTTTGGCTAGACCCACCTTGATATTTATAAGGATTTGGAGAGCCTATTGCATTATTTTCTTTATCCCTCCACATGATAGTATGGTCAATCTCATAATAAGTCATCATAAATTGGAAAATTCGTAAATTCATACAAGATATGTCTTTATTATTGGAAAGGGTGGAAACCCCTGAATATAAAGTACTATCACAATAATATACAACCATATCATGCCTTTGAAAGTACTATAGTATTCTATGATATAACATTTAAAATATAAATTTAAACAATAATGAGCATTGATATACTAATACCACCATGATAGAAAATGATACACACAAGCTGAGAATGTGATATGTAGATAACCAAACTAAAGAGAATGCCATAATTAAATGACATTTAGAAATATTCCTATCCATAATAAAAATTAAGATTCATGAAGATATACTATATTGACAATGAAATGAATGAATAGACACAAAAAGATATAATGCTAAGGGAAAAAAACTAGGAAGGAAAAATCAAGGGAGAAATTAAAGATGAGTAAAGTTAACATGATATGACACAAGGATGCAACACTTTGGAAAAATAAATATTGAGATCTAGTAAGAGGGTATAACACAACAAGGGTTTATGAATATACCATATGATTTGAATAATATGCAATCACAACAAACTAATGCTTATAAAAAATAAAAAAGTCTAACTCAGGCTAATGGTTACAAACAATTAACATGGGCCCTATCAAATTTAGATACACAACAATGAAAGTGATATCTAATTCTATGTGTCCAATAAGAGATCATAGGTTCACTAAAATGTCATACAAAAAAAGTGGGTTTACATAAAAATGTATTACATGTCTACACATACATAATGCAACTAGGATTAACCAAATTTAGTGTAATAAAATGAAAAATACAAACCTAATTGTAATAAATAATATGTATATAAATAGTAATAAATTACAAAAGGTTATTTTTGAAGAGTATATAATTTTTTGAAAATTTGAGGACAATCATTAAAATTAGACAACATAAAATATTTCAATAAGGTGAGATGAACAAAACACACAAAAACTTGGGATGGACAAAAATAGTTTTTCAAAGTGACAGAAGAGGGGGATGCTTGAAAAAGCATCTTGATAATTATAACAACCTTTAAATTTATGAATTTGATTTAATGACCCTATTTTTTTTCTCTGAGGTTATTTTAATATCACTCAATTCTCCTAACTTTTTTTCAAATCACTTGGAAATTGATCTCCTTATCCATAACCACAACGAGTCATTGTGAACCAATAAAAAAATGATGGAATTAATGAGAGACCTATGTTATCCCTCCATTATTATTAGACCCAACATTTGGAGGCAACATGGACAAATAGTACTTCAAAAATAAATTTGTGGAGGCAAGCCATAATCCTATATAACTTTTCATGCTACTTGAACAAGCGATACAAGGCACTAAAAACTTAAAATTTTGTTTCAAATTCTTCGCTAAATGCTGAAATTTTTCTATAATATCTATTTAATAAATTATTTACTCCTACTTTCAATTTGTCTCACACCTTATCATTTTATGTCTCTCTCACCTGTCTTTTATGCATTAATGCTCCTGTGTATTTATAGACTTCCCAAATGTTGGAAATATTGTCATTGATGTCAAAGGTCTAGTATTATTGGTGATAAATGCCCCATTGCATTTAATGATGTTTTTAATATTCATATCTTGGATAATGTGTGTTAATATTTATTTAATATTAATGAACATATTTTTAGTTTCATATAAGTCAAAAGAGGACCCATGAATAAGTCAAAGAGTCACGGGGTAAAAGACAAAAGAGGAATGGGATTTATTTTCTCATGAAGAGTCATCTTGAGGAATTCTAAGAGTCACCATGTGAAGATAAAAGAGGGTATGGTGCATTTTTCCATGGAGAGACACTTTTAGGAATATGAAAAGTCACCAAGATAAAGAAAAAAAGGAAAAGACACATTATACTTATGAAGGGTCACCATATGAATTTTAAAATGCAAGGATACGAATGGTCATGCAATTTTGATGTTATTTTCCATGAGGATTGAAGAGTCATGAAGGATGAATGCCAAAGGTCATTTGAAAATCTATAAATAAAGGCTTTAGAAGCCATTCGTAATATGCAAGAGAGTGCATGCTTTATATTTGTTTTCAAAGAGAGAAAATTAGGAGATATTGTAAATTTCTACCATTTGTTGAGTAAGCAACATTGAGAGATAGTTATGTTTTATACACAAGAGGGGTTGGTGATCATGTGGGTTGGTGCTCACAAATATTTATAAGGGGTTAGTGTTCTTGTGGGTTGGTGCTCATAAATATTTATTGTGTTGGTACTCGACAAAGGGGTTGGTGCTTGAAAACCTATAATTTGAGCTGGTGCTTATTCATATACTTGAGATTGTTCATTGTGGTTTTTCCCACTTTGAGTTTCCGTGTAAAAATCTAGTCTCTCTCTCTCTCTTGGTGGTGCATATTATTATTTTAGTTTTATTTCATATCTTGAATGTGTGGTTAAGTGGTTAAATAAAAGGAATTTGATTAAGAAATAAGATATATAATATATTGATTCACCCCCCCCCCTCTTAGTATATTTTATGCTTAGCAATTGGTATCAGAGCAAGTTCATTTGGAAAAAGTTTTACAATTTCAAAGTAGATCAGTAAAGCACGATGGCTGGATCACATGAAGGTTTTTATATAAACTAGTTACCTTTGTTTGATGGGATAAATTATATTTTTTGGAGCATAAAGATGAAAACTTATTTGATGGCCCTTGGATTTGACATATGACAAGCAGTGGTGGAGGAATATGAAGAGCCACATACACTTGTAACTACTCTAACATAAAAGAAGGAAAGTGAAAATAATGCTAAAGTGTTAAATGCTATCTTATGTGGTTTATGTGAATCAAAATTTATTAAAGTTATGCAATGTAAATCTGCTCATGAAATTTGGGTAAAACTTGAGAATATTTATAAAGGTGATAGAAAAGTTCAACAAGCTAAGCTTCAAACTTTCAGAAGATAGTTTGAGAGTTTTAAGATGGAAGAGGAAGAAAATATAGCAAGTTATCTTTTTTGGGTTGATCAAATAGTTAATCAGATTTAAGGTCTTGGAAAATAGTTAGAAGAATCAATTATGGTTTAAAATGTTTTGAGATCTCTACCATTGAGATATGTTGTAAAAGTTTTGACAATTGAAGAGATGAAGAATTTAGCCAAGCTAAAGATAGATAAGCTACATGGTATTCTTATGGCATATGATATGTGGACTGAACAAGATAAACCATCAAAGAGAGAAGCTACTTTCAAGACATCAAAGAAAGAGAAGGCTAAGATTCAAGAATCAAATGATAGTTCTAGTGATGATAAATATGACAACGGAGCTCTATTCATTCATAAGCCAAAAAAAGGAATAGATAAATATAAAAAAAATTACCTTTTAAATGTTTTAATTGTAGAAAGATTGGACATTTTGTATCTAAGTGCCCAGATAAGGGTAATGGTGATAATGAAGAAGGAAATTCTGCATACAAGAATAATTTCAAAGAAAAATTTAAGAAGGGATTCAAAAAGAATAATTTGTATTCTAAAATCCTAGCTCAATTGAAGATAGTGGAGCCAGTGATTCAGAAGAAGAGATTCTATTCATGGCCATACATAAAGATGCCTCCAAAATCAAAAGTATAGATGATCAAGAAGAAGAAGAAGATGAAGCCAAAGTGAATCTAGAAGGAGAACTTGTTTGTGCCTTAGAAGAGTTAAAATCTCCTGAAAAGAAGAATCAAAGATTAAAGCTCTAAATCGAGAAAAATGAAAAAGAGTCAAAGGAAATAATTGAATATATAAAAGCACACTTTGAAGAAGCCAAGAAGAATTAATAAGATCTAATGGCACATATTTAAATAGTAAGTAAAGAATGTGAAAGGTATGTTATTGAAATTGCTTCTTTAAAAGTAGATCTTGAGAAAACAAATAAAACAATCAATGATAGAGCAACTAATGATTCAAAATTTGAGAATAACACTAATATGTTGAATAAAATATTAGAAAATTAAAGATCAATGTCATATAAGATAGGGATTAGATTTAAAAAAGAGAAAGGGGATGCCACTACTTTCATAGATAAGGAAAAAGGAAAGAGCTATGCTGAAGCTCTTACAAAAGAGGAAATAAAAAGGAAAGAAGTTAAGAATACAGAGGACATCTCAAACAAAGAAGGCTGGAGGGAACAAAGATACAAAAGGTAATCAAATCATAGATACACAAATAGGTCATATTTTTATGTTTAATATTTTTATTTTAATGGATATGGTCATAAGAAAATAAAATGTGAAAAAGGGCTAACAATTTCAAAAATAAGCAGAAGGAAAGTTATGCAGAGTCAAGTAAAAGCCATAACTCTTTTGCTCCTTTATCAGGATTTAATGAAGAGGTCATAATATGTTATAATTGAAACAACTTTGGACACATAGCCTAGTACTATAAAAGCATGTTCATGTCAGTCAAGGACCAGAGTTTCAAGGCTCCATTCATCAAGAAGAAAGTTTAGATAGGTTCATGGAAAAAGAAACAACCTAAAAAATCTATGTTAGTATAGACAGTTTTACATGTAAGAAAAGAAGAAAATCCATGGTTCATTAATAGTGGATGTTCAAGGCACATGAAAGGATACAAAATCAAGTTCATAACCTTGAAGAAGATCAATGGTGGCATAGTGAAATTCAGAGATAATAATACTACCAGATAAGAAAAAGGTACACTAAGTTTGGATAATGGTAGAACTAAAATTGAAAATGTTTTGTATGTATAAGGTCTTAAGCATAATATTTTGAGTGTAAATCAAATATGTGATTAGGGGAATACACTAAAGTTTTATGCAGAAGGTTGTGAAATTATGAGAAAAGATTCAGATGTGTTGATTACAGAAGCTTAGAGAATGGGCAATAATTTATATATGTTATTAGACATCAAATGTCAAATATGTTGTTTGAGTCAGATTGAAAAAAATTGACTATAGCAGAAGAGAATGGGTCACATAAATTTTGACAATCTTGTTAACATAAATAAAAAGTAAGTAATAAAAAAAAATCAAATATTACAAATCCTTCTCACATCCTTTGTGAACCTTGTCAACATGGGAAGCAGGCCAGAAGGTGGTTCAAAACAAAAGAGTACTCAACCACTCAGAAGTTAGATCTTGTTCACACTGATCTATGTGGACCTGTGAGAACTCAAAGTACTCAAAGTGAGAAATATTTTATGTTGCTTATTGATGATTTTTCACATATTACTTGGGTAATATTTTTAAAGAAAAAATCAAAATATTTCAGACATTTAAAAGCATTCAATGTAACTAGTTTGAAGAATAACTGTCTAAGATCATATCAAGGAGGAAAATTCATGTCAGATCAATTTATTGAGTTTTTTGAAGACCATAGAATAAAGAGACATTATTCAATATCCAGAACTCCACAGTAAAATGGAGTAGTTGAGCAGATAAATAGAACAATTCAGGAGATGGTGAGGACAATGCTAAATGAATCCAAGATACTAGATAAATATTAGAGAGAGACATTCACTACAATAGTGCATATTTAGAATATATCATTATTGAGAGTCAATAGTGACAAGACTCCTTATGAGCTATTGAAAGACAAACTAGAAACAGTTGATTATTTTAAAGTTGTTGGCAACAGATATTTCATAAAGAGAACTGATGAAAAACTTGGGAATTTTGAATCCTAAATAGATGAAGGTATATTTCTTGGTTATTCTTGAAAAATTAAATCTTATAAATATTTTAAAAAAAAGAAACAAGAAAATTATTGAAAGTACAAGTGTTAGGATACAAAAAGATGGAACATAAAGAATCAGTGATCCATTAGACATTCCTGAAATCATTGAAGATAATGATTTTGAAGAATCAGATGAAGATGAGAAGGAGAAAAAGGACACCAAAAATACATCCAAATATGTATAAATAAATCATAATGAAAGTGACATCATCAGGGACAAATGAAGGAATTCACACTAGAATAATGATGGTAAGTGAATATGAACAAGTTAATTTATCTTTGTCATCCAAAATTTAGCTTAGAAATTTTTTTAGAAGATAGAAATGACAAGCATTGGGTTAAGGCTATGGATGAAGAATTAAATTAGATAGAAAAGAATGATACTTGGGAATTAGTGCCTAGACCAAAAGATCACAATGTGATAGGAACAAAATGGGTTTATAGAAATAAATTGAATGAAAATGGAGAAGTGACCAGGAATAAATAAAGATTATTATGTAATGGATATGCTTAAATTGAGGGAATAGATTTGGAAGAAATTTTACACCAGTGGCAAGGTTAGAGGCTATTAGAATGTTTCTTGCATATGCAGTGTTTAAAATTTTCAAAATGTTTTAGATGGATGTCAAATCTACCTTCCTAAATGAGAATTTAGAAGAAGACGTCTACATTGAGCATCTAGAGGAATGTATTATCTCAAATATTAGTAGCCATGTATGCAGATTGAAGAAAACATTGTATGGATTGAAACAAGCTCTTATAGCATGGTATGCAAGACTTGATAAGTACATGCAGGATCAAGGTTTCAAGAGAGAATTTATTGACAATAATCTCTACATCAAAATATAAGGTGAGCATCAATTGATTGTTGTGTTATATGTTGATGACATCATTTTTGGAGGAAACATTGAAAATATGACAAATTTATTTTTTAATAATATGCAAAAATAATTTGAGATGTCTATTCTTAGAGAATTGTCATTTTTCTTAGGATTGTAAATATTTCAGTCAGATAAATGAATTTTCATATCTCAAAGTAAATATGCCAAGGAAATGTTGAAGAAATTTGGTTTTGAGGATTGTGCACCAGTTGGCATACCAATGTATATATGAAATAAAGTGAGCAAAGATGAAGATTTACCTATTGCAGATCAATTTTTATGTAGATCTATGATTAGTAGTCTTTTATATTTGATAGCATTGAGGCTAGACATCATGCATGTAGTAGGTATGGTTGCAAGATATCAGTCATCTCCAAAAGATAGTAATGTTTAGTTGGTGAATAGAATATTTAGATAAATCAAAGGGACATTGGATTATGGATTGTGGTATCCCATAGGCAGAGATTTCACTTTGATTGCTTATACAGATTTAGATTAGATAGGTTATTTGGATGACAAAAAGAGTACAAGTGGAGGAGCTTTCTTCCTTGGTGATAGCTTAGTATCATGGCTAAGCAAGAAGTAGATTTTAGTATCATTTTCTATAGCTAAACCAAAATATATTAAAGCGGTATTATGTTATACTCAAGTGCTTTGGATGAAGCAAACTTTGGAAGATATCAAGGTAAAATATGATGAACCTATTTCTATTTTTTGTGACAACACAAGTGCTATTAATATTTCAAAGAATCTAATGATGCATTCAGGAATAAAACGTATTCTCATTAGATATCACTTCTTGAGAGATCAGCTTGTAGATCAACATGCTAAGATGGAGTATATCAGCACTATAGTGTAGATTACAGATATTTTCACAAAGGCACTACCAAAAGACACATTTGAGTATCTATGAGAGAAGTTGGGAGTAATTTATTTTACTTCTTGCCATTGAGGTTCAACATCAGTTAAGGGGGAGCTAAGTGTTAGCTCTAGGTTGGCCCTTTTCCATTGATGTCAAAGGGGGAGAATAATAGGTATAGGTACAGGTGCAAAAATAGGTACATGGAATAGGTACCAGTTACTACATTAAGGGGGAGTTACTGTATGTTTTTCAGATGGTAGTATGGGTAGATTTCAAAATGTGGTAGTTTCAGTTTGAGGTTGCCATCAATGACAAAGGGAGAGATTGATGTCAAAGGTCTAGCATTATTGGTGATAAAGGCCCCATTAAATTTAATGATGTTTTTAATATTCATATCTTGGCTAATGTGTGTTAATATTTATTTAATATTAATGAATATATTTTTGGTTGTATATAAGTCAAAAGAGGGTACATGAAAAAGTCAAAGATTCACAAGGTAAAAGACAAAAGAGGAATGAGACATATTTTTTCTTGAATAGTCATCTTGAGGGATTCCAAGAGTCACCATGTGAAGACAAAAAAGGGTATGGTGCATTTTTCCATGGAAAGACACTTTGAGGAATACAA
>JARHVA010000151.1:180000-195000 GCA_037957365.1 Torreya grandis
AACAAAAAATAATACTCAAGGGTAGGATAAATCATCCATCTCTATTTTTTTAGAGATGATGTGTGCAAATCAAAGGAGAAATCTTAGGGGTAATGATAGAAAGCACTCCTCTTATTTCAGAAGTACCATTCAACAAACCACAAGAATCTTCTTGGTAGTAATTTCAAAATATAACCAAGGACATAGTAACCAACAGATTGAGATGTAGCACAAATTCTCCACCTCAATTTCTCAAGAGTGAGATACGAAGGACAATGAGGGCAAAAAGTCATCCCAAGGTCCTTTACACAAAAACAAAAAGAAAACACACTAAAGGTAATTGTGGGGGCACAAAGTCTCTCCACAATTGGCTTCAGAACACCTTCTTGACTACTTTCACTAATTCTGCTTATTGAATTAAAGGGATAGAAAATGTATTAAGAAAATAGACATAAGAATAGTTTCCCCAATAACAAAGTTATTACAGCACAAAGTCTAAAAAGTCACTTGCTTTCTTATTCCAATAACAAAATATGATCAACAATCTGAGCTCAAAGTCTCAATAATGCCTTTCAATTTGGGCCGAGTTTAGTTTCTGATAATTAGAGAGAGAGAGAGATCCAAAACAATAAAAGAGAGTCCCTTATATAGCCTCTCCATGAAAAACTTGGGAGTAGTAACACATCATGTTGCATTAAATTTTGTCAAGAAGATATGCTGGAATCAGGCATATTTTGCCCATTTGCTTTTCTCGATGCAGAGAAATGGGTCACACCATTGAATGTTTGTATCACCCAATGTCTACTTAGTGGTCTACTTCTAGAAACATATCTAATGCATGAATGTTTTTGGTCCTTCTTCATCGTTCCTCCTTTTCTAGTTATTTGAATCGTGTCTTTGGTTCAATTTGATATTGTATTCTTTGGTCACTTTCTACTAGTCTTAACAATTGACGCATGACACATTCTGTTACAAAATAGGTGAGGACACGTGGCATCATCCACGGGACTCTGAGAGATGCTTATTGAAAGGAGATTTGAAATCTATAAGAAACTCAAAATGCAGATATAGTCACTTATCACACTCTATGTAGTTACAACAGGACATGTGATAGCTTCCACTTGTTTTTTGAGAATTTCACAGAGGATGACACTTGGCACGTTCTGCTTACTTTAGTAGCTTAATGGGGACCCACCACAATCTTCACTTAACAAAGAGATTTAAAGGAAGAAACTATGGATGTTGACATATGGTAGCTTCCATCGAGCTTTAGTTGCTTTTGAAAGGTCTTCTAGACTTATATTAATTTCCTATAAAAGATGACACGTGGTAGCTTCTACTGCATTTTGACGAGGGACACATGGCACTTTTTGCTATGACTTTCTGAGGGACATGTGGTAGCTCAGAAGGTTTTTTTTTTAGGGGGACTTTTCCTTCAGAGAAAAATTCTAAAGAAATTCTTTCGAATAATTTGTTTGAAGGAATTGTTTCTTTGCAACTTTGCCACGGGAACTTTTCTGAAGGAACTCCCTTGCTTTTTCAGCCTTTGAATTGGTCTGTTTGTTCCCCACCTGCCCTCTGCAAGGGTTGTTTGAGCTCTAAAGTGACCTTTTAGATTTTTGCAATAGTCCACTTTGGCTTTTAAGTGAAAGGGTTGTTTGTCCTTTGATTTTGCCTTAGTCAATTTTTTACTGATCTCAATAGGTGACACGTGGCAACATCCACTATGAAACAAGTGAGGACATGTGGAAGCATCTGCTAAGCTTCTAGAAACACTATAGATACACTTGGTACTCATTTTAAATTTATGTGGATGTTAACACTTGGCATGTTTCGCTTCTCTTACAAAGGACACATGGCAACTTTTGTGGCTCTTAGAAACAAAGTGAAATGAGGCTCGATAGATGACACTTGGTAGCATCTGCTGGGCTCTGTCAGGCTTTTGTTTACCTTAGTCACTTTTGCCATGAAATTTCCTCCATAAAGGTACTTGTATTTTTGACTTTTGGGGCACTCCTTTGAATGTGTCACTTGAACCAACCAATTGAACCAAATTTGGTTCAATGGTTCAATGGTTCATTCCTTTGTTTCTATTGACCGCTTAAACCAAGCTCTTTGAAGTAAGCCTTGTTGAACCAACCACCGTTGAACCTGTTGAACCTTGATAAAATCTCTTAATTCTTGAAACCTGTTGATGTCATTGAACCTTTGAACCCATTGAACCTTTGAACTAAAAATGGTTCAAGGTTCAATGGTTCAATGGTTCAAAGATTGCATAGAAGCTTGCTGATAGATTCTTTTGGTTGAACCAAAATGTTGAACTAATCTTGAAAATGACTAAGTGTTGGAAACTTGTTATTTTGATTGAACTTGCTTGTAGAAGCCTTTGAACCTATTGAACCATTAGTCTTTTGACTGAAAAAGCTTGAATAATCCCCAATTTTAAAAGTTTAGAATTATTTTTTGAAATAGGAAGAGATATTTTGGTCTTGCAAGACCAAAATAGCTTATATGTTGTCCCAAAAAGGAGTGACATTTTTTGGGTACAATAGTTGGCTCTATTTGGGGAACTTTTATCAATTGTAAAAAATAATTGAAGGAAGTAGAATCTAGAATCTCTAGTGTCTTCATCTGTACCATTGGGTTACGGAGTCATGTTACCCAGAAATGAAAGGCATTAAAAATGAAAAAAAACTAAATAAAACAAACTAAAAACTATACAAATATACATATGTATGGATGAAATGATCTGATACTTCAAGAGTTGAAGTGTTTTAGATGCTGCCCACTGTGAGGCAGAGAAAAGAGTGTGCCATCTTGATACTTCAGAAAAAAGTTGTTTTCACCATTATGTTGATGAATTATAAATGGTCCTCTCTAAAGGGAGTCAAACTTTCCATGCATCCCTTTTGGTTCTCTCCTTTTGTCCCACAACAGGACTTGATCCCCAATCTAGAAATCATGATTTTTTGCTTCTTGGTCAAAGAGTTTCTTTAATAGACTTTGGTGGGCAGCAATTCGGTCCACCACCATAGTTCTTTATTCATCCATCTTAGTCAGGCACATGATTCTCTTATCAAGGGGGCTTTCATATGTCTGATCTTCAATTGCCTTAGCCAATTTCAAGGCTAGAAATTCTAAGGTGATTGGTATCTTAGCATTGATACCATAAAGAAGTTGAAAAGGAGACATACCAATTTCTCTTTTTGGTGTGATTCTATCTGCTCATAGAGCATCAACCAATGCTTTATGCCATGTCTTTTGATTGTCATCTTCCAGCTTCTTGATGATAGTTACCAGGTTCTTATTGCTTGATTTAGCTTGTCCATTCCCTTGTGGAAAGTAATCAAAAGAATGGGAGAGTGTAATCCCATAATAGAAATAGAATTGTGTAATCTCCTAGGAAGTGAAACAAGCTACATTATTAGTAACAATCTTGGTTGCGATTCCAAACTTGGAAATGATATTCTCCTTGAGAAAATTGGACACAAATTCTGAAGTAGCATGCTTGGTTGGGATTGCTTCTACCCACTTGGTGAAATAGTTAGTTGATATAAGGACATAATCATGTCCAGCACTTGAAGATGGGTTTATAGTTCCAATAAAATCAATTCCCCATTGCTGAAATGGTTCTTCTTTGATCACTGGCTTAAGAGGTAGGGCAGCTAACTTGGGTCTTCCAACAAATTGCTGGCAGAGTTAACATGTTCTCACCCACTTATATGCATCTTGGAAAAGAGTTGGTCAATAATACCTGGCTCATAGAATCTTGTGGGCAGTCATAAGAGCAGAAAAATGTCCCCCATAGGCCTGATTGTGGAAAAATTTCAAAAGTTGGCTTTGTTGCTCTTTGTCTACATAGCAAAGGAATACTCCATCTAGGCTTCTCTTGTATAGGTTGTTGTCCCAAAGAACAAAATTGGTAGCTTTCAACTTGATAGTCCTCCTTTCTTTGTAAGATAAATGAGCAAGACATTCACCATAAGTAAGGAAATGAGCAATACCTGAATACCACTCATTGGTAGTGGAGACAAAAAGGACTGTTGGTGTGTTTTCCACTTCTACTTCTTCATGTTGTGTATTTTTTGGCTTGTTATCAATAATTAATTGGCATAGGCCTTTTCCTCTTACCAGCTTTGTTGGCTTGATTTCTAGATCAAACTCTTGGATCTTTGCAATCCAATTGCCTCTTTTTGTCCCAAACTCCTACTGAGTTAATATGGATTTGACTGTAGTGTCAAGAACCAAGGTAGTAGTGTGTGAATTTAGGATATAGAAGCAGAAATGCTTGACTAATTTCACCACTGCATAAGCATGCTTTTCTATGTTTGAATACTTTAGCTCATGGGCTTTGAGAGGGAAACTCATGAAATAAATGGGAGATTCCATACCTTCCTTATCCTGTTGAACCAAAATTACTGAAAGCATGTGTTCAGAAGCTTAACTGTATATGATGAAATATTTGTTATAATCTAGACAAACCAAGGTAGGGGTGTGGGCAATGGTAGTCTTGATATCCTCAAATGCTGACTTGTCTTATTTAGTCCAGCTGAAGGTGGTCTTCCCTTTCATTATGTTTACAATGTGTCGAGTCTTCTCAACAAATTTGGGGATGAACCTCCATAATAAATTCACCTTTCCAAAGAAAGAGTGAACAACATTTTTACTTGTAGGCAAAATAAAATTTTGAATAGACTTGACTCTGTCTGAGTCAATATTTATGCCTTCTTTAGACACAATGTGTCTAAGGATTTTAACCTCTGTTACTCCAAAAATAGACTTCTTGGGGTTCAAGGAAATACCATTCTGATGGCAGAGCTCTAGCACTTGTTACAAGTGGCGTACATGATCAAAATGATGCTTTGAAAAAATGGTCAAGTCATCAAGGTTTACCACAATGAACTTACCCATCTCATCTTTGAAAGCCAAGTCCATTGCTCTCTGAAAGGTGGCACCAAAATTTATCAAGCCAAAAGGCATTCTTTTATATGCAAACATACCCCAAGGTGTGGTGAATGCAGTCTTGTGTTGGTCTGCTTCACCAACTTCAACTTGATTATATTTTGAGAAGCCATCTAGCATTGATAACATCTCTGAACCTGTAACTGTTTGAAGCACTTGATCCATGATTGGCAAAGGATAATTATCTTTCAAATATGACTGATTTAGATTCTTTAAATCCACACAAATGAAAATTTTGCCACTCTTCTTCCTTACAGGTACTATGTTTGCAATCCATGTGGAATGATGGATTGGGAAGATGATTCTAACATTTAACATTTTTTGTATCTCAAACAGAATAATACCTGATATTTTTAGATTATACTGTCTGGATTTTTGCGTATAAGGCATTGAGTTAGCCTTGAGAGAAATGCCATGGTAGATTTCATCAGGTCTGAGAGATTTCAAGTTATCATAAGAATATGCTAAGACGTCCATGTATTGACGGAGTAAAGTGGTGAACTTGAATCTCTCTTTAGGGGTACAACACTTACCAATGTTAACCATCTTGGGATTTTCTTTAATAGTCATATTTATTTGATCGAATCCCTGAGAGAAGCTTGAATCTATTTGATGTTGTCTGATGAATCTATCATGCTTGTTAAATAGTTTCTCAAGAGAAGCCAGGCCTTTGGGAATTTTATTTCCTTTCAGCTGTAAGAATTTTTCATTTATATCTGAACTAGATTCAGAGGTTGGTTCATACTTTTAAAGTTTACTGCCTTCAAAACATAGTTGTTCAAAATTGTCTTTTCATTCTAGGAAGGTGATGATTTGGTGATCATCATTAAATACTTGCCAATGATCAACATTATCAAGAACACTTGGTCTAAAGACTAGCTCAATAGTATACCTTTCTTCTTTGAAATCTGAGTGAGGAACTGAGAGTTCTGGAAACAACAAGTACATTAGCTCTGTCATTAGATTCCTTGGGTATGGCAAAAATGTTGAAAGCATCAAAGCTTTCAATTTGGTCCCAGACTAGGTTGCCGTAGTGGCACAATCTTTCATTCTTGGTTTGGTATAGGTTTCTCACTTGACAAACCATTAATTCAGCATCCCCTTTGGCATGAAGGAGCTTGATGCCTTTGTCTTGAGAAGCCTTCAATCCAAGTAATAGAGATTCATATTTAGCTATATTGTTAGTGTTACTAAATTTTAGTTTGTAAGATGAAGGAAAAATATCTCCTTGAGGAGATATCAACATAATCCCAGCTCCTGAACCGATAGAGGAGCAGCTACCATCGAATTCTAGAGTCCATACCTCATCAGATACTAATTTTTCTTTAGATTTTCCTTCATTAGAGAGAGAAGATCCTTCTTCATATGTATTGCAACCTACTAGTTCTTCTGCTATTCTAGTTGAACTAATTTTTGGCTTGACACTTTCAAGAACTTTATCAAATGCTTCATGAACTTCATCTGTAGATAGATGGTAGTTACCCATACTTGAAGATTCAAATAGAATTTGAGCTTTAGGCACTGATGTTTGAGTGACAATATATTTTGATTCCTTTTCAGGAAGTAGCCTCTGCATGGTGCCTTTGATATGGATTCTTGCTTCAGATAGATCCATGCTCAATTCTCCACCAACATCCTTGCAAAAAATTCACCCAAGTAGGATACCATAGGATGCTAGAACATTGGCCACTAGAACTGTCATCTTGATTCTTTTGTCTAGAAAGGCTGTAAATGCAAATTAGCATTCCTTGATTTGTCCCAGTAGTGGCACTTAATTGTTCTCCATGGAGAAACATCTCCCAAATGTCTTGGTCAGTGTGAGATCAAGAGATTCAGCTACTTTAGCAGGCATGGCATTATTAGATGCACCTGAGTCTATGATGCAATTACTTAGCTTGTGACCATTTATCAACAGGGAAACATAGAAAGGTTCTATTTTCTTAGGGGCAGCTGGAGGAGTAATTACAAGATTATTTGGAATGGACATGCTCTTTAGGGAATCAGGAGTTACCTTTTTAGCCTCTTGTCCTACAGGGATGGCCTTATTTTTTACACACTCAACTAACCTATCCAACTGCTCAAGATTAGATTGTAAATAATCAAACTCAGTCATTTGAATTTTGGTTTTCTTGACATGATCAATTATATCAAATGACTGAGTTAAAATAGGAATAGAGGAAGGTATTTCAAACTTTTGGTTTATAAGGGGGGAAGGGTTGATTTGTGAAATTGAAGTTAAAGGTGAAGGTGAAATTGATGTACTTACCTTTTTCATGATCACCAGATCTTTTGAATGGAAAGGTAGAGAGGTTCCATGTTTAGCAATTGAAATTGTTGGTTGAGGTTGCTCTTCTATTTTCCCTTTATCAGCTTGCTAGATTGATTAGTTCTTAGACCTAGTAAACACTGCATATGATCCATTAAAATCTTTTCCTTTGCTTTTGGGTTCATCCTGGTAGTTTAGGAAACCAATGTTTGTGTCACCAGCTGGTTCTTCTTGGTTTTCTACAAGGAGATCAACATCATTTTCTTGATTCAATTCAGGTTAGAAAGAGAAATCTGATTTTGCTTCAAGATATCCTATTGCTGAATTGGCTAGAGGTGCTTCAATGAGAAGTTTCCCTTGTGGGGGAGGAAGATGATTTAGTTTCCCTTGATTCCTAATAGCATTGCTCTAATATGACTAATTTGGAAATGTCCTTGGCATATCTCTATATGAAGGAGTAGAAGACATTCCTTGCGCCATTTTCTTTTTGAGAGCAAGTAACTCATTTGCCAACTTTTGCACCATTGGATCAGTGGTGCTTGTAGTTAGATATTCAAAAGATGATGAGGGTCTATTTATATTAAGGTCTCTTCTTATATTTCATGCTAATATGAGATCATCTTCTACCTCAGTGGCCAAATCTTGAGCTGCAGCAAGGTCTATTTGACCAACACGTCTCAAAAGAAAACTCGCTTCAGGTAACTGAGAATTAATGAAGAAACATTTGAGATTCTTAGTTGTAGATCGAGCAATTACAGGGATCCTATTTCTCAGTTTGTTAAACTTGGCTATGAAGTCCCTCATTAGTTCATGAGGCTCTTTTTCATCTATGTGAGTTGAGCCAGAAGGGCATGTGCATCTTTTGCAGGTTTGAATCTAGCTTCAAACTTAGTTTTGAGGGTATTCCAATCAATTACTGACCAAGCCTATAGATGATAAAACCAATCTGTAGTAGCACCTTGTAATGTTTCTACAAATAGCCTGACTATTACATCTTCAAATTCTACTCCAATTATGCCACAGGCTATGCTAAAGGCTGCAATGTGTTCATCAAGATAAACTTTCCCATCACCATAGAATTTGGGAAAATTCTTCCTTGAACTACGTGGGGGCTCATGTAGAGGTGGAGTAAGATTGAGAGGACCAAAATAATTACCCCAGGGGCCTTGAACTGCCATTATATGACTATGAAAATGAGGAATAACAAACCTCAGAGGGGTAATTATTGGCAAAGCTTTATCGACAGTAGAAGTGGATACTTCGTTTGGTAATGGAGACCTGACTTTAGTAGGAGGAAAGCTCTTGGTTTGTTGGAAGTGAGATGGTGAAGGAAATAGATCAAAATTACTTTGTTGTACCAACTTGAATACAGGGTCAACAATATCTTTGGCCCTTTGCCTTCATGTATACCTTGAATCTGCTAGATTGTGAAACAAAAATGGAAAATAATTGACCTTGCAGTTTGAAGATTAAGGCTTTAAACTACGCATTCTTTCTCAGTTGGTGTGACGATGAATGGTAAGGTTATAATGATAATGAGTAAGACATAGAAATGGAATGGAGTCTATAATGGATAAGGGTGGAGATTGGTTCAATCTAAAACTTGAGGTTTTAGAATGCACATAGCTAATATCCCCAGCAGAGTCACCAAAAGCTTTTGGGTGAATATTTTGTCAATCAGCATACTGATAAACAAAATAGGTCTGATCATCCACAGTAGGAAGATTGGTTAGCCAAATGTGTAGGTTTAACACATCAAAAGGGGACTAATCTCTCCTCTCATCAAGGGGAGGTTCCGTACATACATACATATATATATATATATATATATATATATATATATATATATAATACTCAAGGGTAGGATAAACCATCCATCTCTCTTTTTTCAGAGATGATGTGTGCAAATCAAAGGAGAAATCTTAGGGGTAATGATAGAAAGCACTCCTCTTCTTTCAGAAGTACCGTTCAATAAACCACAAGAATATTCTTGGTAGTAATTACAATATGTAACCAAGGATGTAGTAACCAACAGATTGAGATGTAGCACAAAGTCTCCACCTCAATTTCCCAAGAGTGAGATACGAAGGATAATGAGGGCACAAAGTTGTCCCAAGGTCCTTTACACAGAAACAAAAAGAAAACACACTAAAGACAATTATGGGGGCATAAAGTCTCTCCATAATTGGCTTCAGGACACCTTCCTGACTACTTTCACTAATTCTACTTATTGAATTAAAGGGACAAAAAATATATTAAGGAAACAGACATAAGAACAGTTTTCCCAATAACAAAGTTATTACAACACAAAGTCTAAAAAGTCACTTGCTTTCTTATTCCAATAACAAAATATGATCAACAATCTGAGCTCAAAGTCTCAGTAATGCCTTTCAATTTGGGTAGAGTTTAGTTTCTGATAATCACAGAGAGAGAGATCGAAAACAATAAAAGAGAGTCCCTTATATAGCCTCTCCAAGAAAAACTTGGGAGCAGTAACACATCATGTTGCATTAAATTTTGTCAAGAAGATATGCTGGAATTGGGCATATTTTGCCCATTTGCTTTTCTCGATGCAGAGAAACAGGTCATGCCATTGAATGTTTGTATCACCCAATGTCTACCTGGTGGTCTGCTTCTAGAAACATATCTGATGCGTGAATGTTTTTGTTCCTTCTTCATTGTTCCTCCTTTTCTGGTTATTTGAATCGGGTCTTTGGTTTAATTTGATGCTCTGTTCTTTGGTTGCTTTTTGTTGGTCTTAACAATTGACACATGGCACATTCTGCTACAAAATAGGTGAGGACACGTGGCAGCATCTATAAGACTCTGAGAGATGCTTATTGAAAGGAACTTTGAAATCTGTAAGAAACTCAAAATGCAGATATAGACACTTGTTGCATTCCATAGAGTTACAATGGGACATGTGGCAACTTCCACTTGTTTTTTGAGAATTCTATGGAGGATGACACTTGGCACGTTCCACTTACTTTAGTAGCTTACTAGGGACCCACCACGATCTTCACTTAACAAAGAGATTAAAGTAAGAAACTACAGACATTGACACATGGTGGCTTCTATCAAGATTTAGCTACCTTTGAAAGGTCTTCGAGACTTATATTAGTTTCTTGCAAAAGATGACACGTGGTAGCTTTTGCTGCATTTTGATGAGGGACATGTGGTGTTAGGGTGTGGAGCTAAAAGCTTCACCAAAGGAGCGCATTGCTGAAGTTGTAGGTTTACACAGTCACCGGCGTCGGTCAAGAGCGATCGACGTCAGTCAGGAGCAGTTCAAGAGACACTGAAATTGGCAGGAATCGGCCGACGTCAATCACAGACAAACAGGCAGGAACCAACGTCGGTTACCTGTGCATCCAGAAAGCTATTTCCATGGACAGAACTGAGTGTTTGCATGATGGGATTAAGTCATAGTCTTAAGTCCACATCTCTATTATTAGTAAGACTATTTTAGAGCCCTTGTTTAAGAGGCATAACTATTTGTTGTATATGCATGCTCAAGTTTCCTAATTCTATATGTAGGATTATATCTTCTTAGCTTATTGTAGAGTATTGTAGAATGTTGAAGAACAGTACAGAATTGTACATGTGAATCATTCTAGGTTGTTGGAGTTGATTGTACTTGAGAGAGAGAGCTCTTGAGGGAAAGAGATCTGTACATCTAAGAGAGGTGTGGAAGAAAAGAAGTTTCTTCAATTGTATTCCTTCTGTAAAGAGTTTAATACAAGTTTTCAAGGTGGTTTCTTGTATCTCTTGTTCTTTGTTATTTATCATTCTAGTTATTTATCATTCAGATTTAATTCCATGTTTATTGCTTTCATAAGTGTAATCAACATTGTTGGTTGATCCCCAACAAGTGGTATCAGAGCTCAGGTTCACTAACAGGTGGTTTAGATCTGTGTAGTGTGTATTGATTATAGGTTACTCACAGGGATTGCTGTTTGAGTGAGAGAAGCAATGGTAGAAGAAAGTAAATTGAGAATGGAGAAGTTTAATGGCAAGAATTATCAACATTAGAGAATGCAGATAGAGGATTTTCTGTATCAAAAAGATCTATACTTACTGTTAGGTGGGATTGCAAAGAAGCCCATAGACATGGATAATGAAGAATGGGAAGTTCTTGATAGAAAGGCTCTTGGGTCTATAAGACTAAGTCTAGCATCTACTATGATATCTAATTTATCATAGACAAAGTTTACAGTAGAGTTAATGACTACTTTAGCAAATTTGTATGAAAAACCCTTAGCTTCAAATAAGGTATATCTTATGAAGCAGTTATTTAATTTGTGTATGCAAGAAGGTGGATCTGTATCTAATCATCTAAATGATTTCCATGGAATTGTAAATCAATTAAGTTCAGTCAAAATAGTGTTTGATAATGAAATTAAAGATCTTTTAATATTATGTTCTTTGTCTGAAAGATGGCATAGCTTAGTAATGGCAGTTAGTAATACTGCATTTGCTTCAAACATTTTAAAAGTAGAGGATATTGTTAGTGTTATTTTGAATGAGGAAATTCACAGGAAAAGCACAGAAGAAACATCAGGGAACACTTTAAGTTTTGAGAGCAGAGGAAGGAAAAAAGAGAAGAGCAAGAGGAGATCAAGGTCTAAGTCAAAGGTGAGAGGTAGATCCAAATCCAGAAATGGCAAGAAGACACAATGCTGGAATTGTGGAAAGATAGGGCACATAAGCAGAGATTGCTTGTCAAAGCCTAAGGAGGAAAATCAACACGAAGGAAAAGAAGAAGAAAAGGTTGAAGGTATTGCACAAGATGCTTTAATATTCTCTTTCCATAATAATATAGAATCTTGGGTTTTAGATTTTGGTGCATCTTTTCATGCTACCCCTAATAGAGAATATTTTTGTGACTATGTCCATGGAGATTTTGGAATAGTGTATTTAGGGGATGATGAGCCTTGTAAAATTATTGGCAAAGGAAAAGTGCAGCTGAAAATGCAGAATGGCAACACATGGGTGTTGAGAGACGTCATGCATATTCCCAGCTTGAAGAGAAATTTGATTTATGCAGGAAAGTTAGGGGATGAGGGTTGTACAGTAACTCTCACAGCTGAATCTTGGAAGGTGACCAAGGGTGCACTTGTAATGGCCAGAGGTAAGAGAGTAGGTACTCTCTATTTATGTAATTGTGTTACTAACAATTCTTTTTCTGTATTATCTACTTCAGATGTAGATGCAAAGTTGTGGCATCAAAGGCTTGGCCACATGAGTGAGAAGGGAATGACAATTCGTAAGTCAAAAGGTATGTTTCCAGATTTGAAAAGCATAGATCTAGATTTCTGTGAAGACTGTATTTTTGGAAAATAGAAGAGAGTGAGTTTTCTTAAGACTGGGTCAACAAAGAAGAAGCATAAATTGTAGCTTGTTCACATAGACATGTGGGGACCAACTCAAGTTGCTTCTATTGGAGGATCACAATACTATGTTTCCTTCATAGATGATGCTACTAGAAAGGTATGGGTCTATTGTATTAAGAAGAAATCTAATGTTTTTGACACGTTTAAGATTTGGAAAGCTATGGTTGAGAATGAAACAAGCAGAAGATTGAAGTGCCTGAGATCTGATAATGGCAGTGAGTTCTGTAGCTACAAGTTCGACTGGTATTGTTATATGCATGGAATCCACAGGCAAAGGACGGTTCCAAGGACACCTCAGCAAAATGGAGTTGCTAAAAGGATGAACAGAATAATCATGGAGCGTGCAAGGTGTATGAGATTGCATGCTAGTTTGCCCTTAGAGTTTTGGGTAGAAGCTGTTGACACTGCAGTGTACCTGATTAATAGAGGACCCTCTACAACTCTGGATGGTGGAATTCCAGAAGAGGCATGGATAGGTAAATAGGTAGATATCTCATTTCTCAAAGTTTTTGGTTGTGAAGCTTTGTGCACATTGATAAGGAAAATAAAAAGAAGCTGGATGCTAAGTCTATGAGGTGCACATTTATTGGCTATGGCTCTGATAATTTTGGTTTCAGATTTTAGAATCTAGGAACTAACAAGATAATTAGGAGTCATGATGTTGTTTTCAATGAAAAAGTGATGTATAGTGATCAGCTGAAGAAGTTGAATCAATCTGGGTAGAGCAATGGAGAATTGGACGAGGTGACAGTCCAAAATGAGCTCGTGGGAAAAAGAAATAATCACTTATAGGAAAACATAGAGATCGACGTCGGCCAGGCAGGAACCGATGTCGACAAAACAGGAACCAATGTCGGTCAGACAGTGATCGATGTCGGCCAGGTAGGAACCAACGTCGGTCAAGCAGAACCGACGTCAGCCAGTTACAGGCTTGGAAGTGACCGAAGTCGGTCACTATCAGAGAATTTAGGCGGACAGCGTGTTGTGGATGATTCTCAGACACCCATCAGGAGGTCAGAAAGAGTAAGTAAACCTCTAATTTGATATTCCCCTTCATTATTCTATTTATTGCTAACTGATGGTGGGAACCAGAGATTTATGATGAAGCAATATAGGTGGAATCCAAGGATCAGTGGGAGCGTGGCATGGTTGAGGAAATGGAGTCCTTGAGAGAGAACCAAACATGGGATTTGGTTGAGTTGCCAGCAAGAAAGAGGACACTAAAAAATAGATGGACTTACAGATTGAAGGAAGGTGAGAATGGAAAGATGAGATATAAGGCCAGGTTAGTAGTGAAAGGATTTGCACAGAAACCAGGTATTGACTTTGGTGAGATTTTTTCTCCTATTGTTAAAATGACTTCTATACGGACTGTACTGTCTTTAGTTGTTATTGAGGATTTGCATCTTGAGCAACTAGATGTTAAGACAACATTTCTTCATGGAGATTTGGATGAGGAAATATATATGGAACAGACGGAAGGATTTGAGGTCAAAGGTAAGCAAAAATTAGTGTGCAGATTGAAGAAAAGCTTGTATGGCCTCAAGCAAGCTCCTAGGCAATGGTATTTGAGATTTGACAGGTTTATGACTGAGCATGGCTACAATAGGTGTCAATCTGACCATTATGTGTATTTTAAGAGATTGGATAATGGTAGATATATTATTCTGTTGTTGTATGTAGATGATATGCTGGTTGCAGGATCACACATGCAGGATATCTCTGAGCTTAAGGTGAAATTAGCTCAAACTTTTGCCATGAAGGATTTGAGAGCAGCAAATAAAATCCTTGGCATGAGCATTAAGAGAGACAGGAAAAATCACAGGTTGATTTTGTCTCAAGAGGATTATGTGGACAAGGTGTTGAAATGGTTCAATATGCAGGATGCAAAACCGGTAAGCACACCTTTGGCTAGACATTTTAAATTGAGTAAAGAATAATGTCCTAATTCACATGATGAGGTAGAGTACATGAGTAGAGTTCCATATTCTTCTGCAGTAGGGAGTTTAATGTATGCAATGGTTTGTACTAGCCCTGATATTGCCCAAGCAGTGGGAGTTGTAAGTATATGGCCAATCCAGGAAAGGAGCACTGGAAAGCAGTTCAGTGGATCCTTAGATATCTGAGAGGAACCAGCAGTAGGCATTTGTGCTATGGAGGTTCAGATACTTCTCTACATGGTTATGTAGATTCAGATATGGTAGGTGATTTAGATGGCTAGAGAAGCACCACAAGATATGTTTTCACTGTAGGTGGAACGGTGGTTATTTGGATATCAAAGTTGCAGAAGGTTGTTGCCTTGTCAACTACAGAAGCAGAGTATATAGTAGTCATAGAGGCTAGCAAAGAGATGATATGGATGACACGGGTCATGGAAGAGCTTGGAAAGGAGCAAGAGAG
>JARHVA010000151.1:840000-917500 GCA_037957365.1 Torreya grandis
TTATTCAAAAAGGAATATCTCTTTTGCTAAATATGGGAAATCCTTCTCTAGTATTTCTTTAAATTAAAAGTATCAATAGGAATTTGGAATTTAAAAAATACAAAAGAGATAATGGATTGAGATTTATTTGGATCTCCTCCCACTAGTAAGAATAATGCTTATGAAGCTCTTCTAATTTCCTTGCTAATCTAGGGCCCATCATCTCTGATACCAAATTTTGATAGAGCTTAAAATAATATAATTTTATTTAACTTAAAATATAATGTTGAAATCCATTATTTATGCAAGTTTTAGACTAACAATATCTCTTATAATTAAGTAGACTATTTTTTCAACTACTAACTAACATGTGATTTTTTAAATCATTTAACAAACTGATAAGCTCAATCTAAAAACACCTACATGGGTTGCTTAATTAATTAACAACCTCATTTACATATTTATTCACTAGGATGAATTAATTATTATCCAATTAAGTAATATCACACATGTTCATTATAATGATAACATTTTCATAAATTAAGTACACCATTTTATTTTAAAGTTGATTCTAATATTATTTAGGCATTAATTATTATATTTTTACATATTTTAGGAAAACATTATGTATACATAATTCAATTAATATTATATTTCTAACTAATGAAAAATGATTATTTTATTAAATAATTAATATTAAAATTTAGTTGTCATTTTAGAAGTTAATGTAACAATTATAGATTTGCAATGTAGACAACCTATTGACCCTAGTTAGTGAATATTAATAGAAAGGTAATAACACACTGTGTTATTAACTCTACATTAATATCCATTGATAGATGGTAAATGCATTTCCCATGATGTGAACATGTGTGATTAAAAGATTCTAATATTTTAATATTTATTTAACATAAATTATTAACATTAGTGCTTGGAAATCCTCATCAAGATATGTTAATATTGTATCCTAAATTTTTTTTTAAAACTCATAGGATAGGAAATGATTCATAAATGATAATTTTATGATTAAATGTGTTTTAACTTATATTTAATTTATTTATCTACTTCAAATGGAGTTTTTTAAATCTAAACTTTGCAAATATGGAAAATTGACACACATAACCATATAGAAATTATATGCAATCATAAATTTATCATATTTACAAATCAATTTTAACTCAAAGAAGATAGATCATACTTATACTTCCGATTGGGGATACATTAAATAATCGAGAACATGACCAATATGTGGATCCATGAGACTCAATTAGGGGATGTCTTATCATAAAAATAATACTAGGGAGGGTTCCAAAGCCTCCAGTCAAGTAAAATAATGTAATAACCTTGACTAATACCTATGTTTTCATATTCACTATACTAATAACAAGTAAAAAAAGTCAAATTTGTGCTTACCAAAGATTGTGACACAAAATGGGGGTAATAAATACTAAAATTAAACATGCATAGAAGACATATACTCATATCAATGTATACAGAATCCTAATGCATGAAAGACAAGTACAAATGCATATCTGTATACTCTTACAAAGGAAAAACAAAGTTAGAAATACTTACTTTTGAATATGAACCTGCTAAGTCTCAATCTTTCCCTTGGCCAAGGTGCTTCGAAAGAGGTTGTTATGGTATGTAAGGATGACAATGATAAATCAACTTTAGGCTATACAACCTACCAATGCATCCAAAAGACTTCTCCACAAGATAAGATCCATATCTCAAAATAAAGTATGAAAAATTAAACTTACTCCTCAATTAGAATGGTGGATAAGTAGATGCACAATAGCTCTTACTTCTTCTTCTCTTTTTTAAATAATGGAAAAATGATCTTGTATATATAGGCAGATTTAATCCTAAGCCATTCAAAAAAATTCAGCTGACAAGGTCGACCAAATCAACCTAGTACTAATATTGATGAAAATTCACTAGGTCACAGGTTAGGTCAACCAAGATATGATCTAGACCATAAATGAATTTCACCAATAAGAGTACAAGGTCGACCTAGTTGACCTAGTACTGTAAACTATCAAAAGGTGTTTTAGGTTAGGAAAAGGGGGACAAAAGGTAGGAAATTTCTGGAGGAGTACACAAGATAGAAGAACAAGCTTAGGGGAATATTTTTTAGGAGATAAGGGTGTAGATAATAAGTGGTAAAAGGGACAACAATCATATGGAGCACTAATGTTCTGTCCACCCCTTTTTTGGTACACCCCTTAAGATGTGCACTCAAAGAGATTGAGACTCGATGAGGTCTAGCAAGATAAACACCATCAATAATTGATAAAAGTTTTAAAATATTATGTGTATACATATTCCCCACTTTAATCTCATCATGTATCACATAAGTGCAACATAAGATGGTGCTTTGGGAATAGAACATGATGAAACATAATGTTGATGCTAAATAAAATATAGTAAAAAACAAATAAGATAAATGAAAGGACATAATTAAAAAACACATAAATTTACTTACCTTATTATTTTAGATAAATAAGGAGGCTATGATATATTTTAATGCATCCAACGTAAGGAACATTAGGCAAACCTGTAGAGATTAGTGCAAAAAAGAGCAAAAAATCAATTTTTTTGGAATATGGGCATATAGAAGTGGAAAAGATTCTCTACAATTTCAATATTCCAAACAAAATTATGATTTGGGAAAAGATTTAGTAGAGACAAAGATATGAGGGACTTAGGAAAATTGGTAAATTAGGATTGTTAAGGCAAGGTTAAAATATTGAAGGCAAATGAATGACAAAAGGATGGCAAATGAATGACAAATGATTATATAACACATTAAATCACATTGGAAACCATGTAAAACATAAATGGATAAAAGGAATAATGTATAACATAATAAATCATGTTGAGAAGCATGAAAAACATAAATGACAAAAAATAAATGTCCATGTAATAAAACTTTAACAAAGATATGTAAGTGTCAAGTAGCCCCATGTAAGTAAGTATATCGAATCAAACATGTAGAAAAATATGAATGAATGAAAATGAAATATAAGTAAAGATGTATAAAAACATGAAGAAATAATACATAAAAAGAAACATGTAAGAATGCCTGATTTGATTAATATTTTAGGTGACAATTCAGGGCACGGTTCTACCCCAATTGGTGGCAGAACTTCTGAGAGTCATAACTTTTGTACCATAGCTCTATTTGACTCCCCATTTGAACCATTGGAAATATAAGAATGAGGGAAACACCATGAGATGGCACTAGTCTCTGTTCATTTAGTTTTAACCCATGAGAACCAGATATAAGCACCCTAAATTTCAATTTTAGTAATGCAGTCTAAAAATAGTAAGTTTCTACAAATAGTAATTCCTCAAATTATGTATCGTTACAAATCATGGAAGTCAAAAAAAATTAATCTCCCTCAATATTGGTGACCTTAAACATCCTCCTCCTACCTTAAAATTTTTTTATAAATGAAGATGTAACCCAAAATGGAAATCAAACATCTCTTTTCATAGATAGGCATATGTTTGGGTCTACAAATTTGATCAATAAAACATCTCTTCTCAGAGATAAAATTATTACAATTGTGTTGTTCTTGTTTATTGAATTATATTTCAATCAAATATTTTGAGTTTTGGATTAATGCCAAATTTTATGTGTAATATAAGTGAATTTCATAAAAATCAAACAAGGAAATGATAAATAAATGAAAATTAAAAGCTCTAAAGGATGAAAATCCAAACTTAGTTCTTATTAGAAGATACAATCTAATAAAATAAAACCACCTAATAACATGAATATTATGATAATCATATGATGTGGTAAATAAATGGTGTAAGGGTGTTTTTAAGGAAGGCCTAGTCCTATACAAGGTCTTACAACACAACTCATAAAATATAAACCAAGAGGAATAATAATGTAGATGTGAATAAGGATGTGATTATATAGAATCAATATCAAAATAGGGGAATATAAGGAAAATATGATGGAAATAATTAATTTGAGGCATCACATGGGTGATATGAACATATTTAGCAAGAATGAGACACACTAGGCAAGTGAGAAAGGCTAAAAACTATCAACACCAAAGACTTAGGATATTTTGACTAATTAACACAAAGCATGGGATAAAAAGTGAAGTATATGGATTAACCCATGAAGGTTATATTCATACAAATTAAAATGGACCTACCTTACCACAACGTGTTCCCCATTTTTTAGGATCTCTTATAGAGCCATTGATCTACTATAAAGATTGTGTACTTATATGAGAAAGTAGGTATAACTAGATAGTATATGATATAATGGCACCTATTATCCAAATATACTAGCCTACCTCACCCCAATGGTCCTCTAATCTATAAGGAGACCAATTGTGGAGTTTGATATTTGAATAAGATAGGAGATGTGCCAAATATAAATCATGTCTTTTGGTGTGATCTAACTTTTAAGATTATTTTTGCCTTTGAGTTATTGCCTTTTGTTTTTATTTTATGATTAGTATTTTAAATCCTTTTGATTTTCCTATTCCTCCTTGATGTAGATCCTACCTCTAACTCTACTCCTTCTATATCTCTGACCCCTGCAAAAGATTGATCTAAAATATCAAAAGTATCTAGGAACTCCTTGATAATTTTCTCTATACTTGACCTTATGTCATGCTTCTTCAAGAGATTTAGTGTAGGTTTCCTTGGGTTCTTTTCCTTTCTTTCTAATTTATTCTCTTCAACATATCACACACATTTATACCTTACACTTATTTATTCAAAACCAATCACAATTATCACTCGCTAGGCAATCCTCCAAAGGATCTCTTTGTTTTAGATTAAGGTAAAAGTAGGTTTTGAAGGGACCCTAAAACCATTTAACAGAATCAAGAAAGATAAAGCATTAAACAACCACCAAGAAAAGCATTCTTGAATCCTACTGAAGAACAATATCAAAATCAGGTTTTACAGGGACCTGAAACCACAATCATAGACCAATAAAAGCACCCAGGTTTTACAAGGACCTGAAACCTTAACAAAAATAGGTTTTACAACCTGAAACAAGTACCCAATTTTTACAAGGACCTATAACCTTAAAAATCTTATAGCATATAGAAAATAATTCTAAATAAAAATATATATCTTTAGCATTCTACCCTAGCCAACAATGCAGGTTACCATTACAATAATGACACAAGCATTTTTTGTGACAATAAAAAAACCCAAAATACCTTTGGTTTCTCTATCACTAAGATTTAATGGATACACTGTCAGATCCAACAATAAAGATGGCCAAATGATAGCCATAGCCATGTCGAGAAAAATGCCGTGTTCCACCACGCCCTCAAACCCTAAAATCACACTACCTACAAAAAATAGCACCACAATCAAAGAAACAAACCCCAGAACCAGGGTCACCAGCGCCCAATCCATCCACCCAATCGTATGTCCATTCTCCCCATCTAAAAATCTCAGAGGATTCACCGCCATGGCAATCAAAACATCGTCAAAGAAATCCCTGACGTCTGGAAGCACATCAACATGAGCCACAACCCCAATCGACAGAAGGCGATGGTGAATAACTAGATCTGGTCTCCAAAGGCCGAGCAAGCTTAATAAAACATGGTTCTAAAGCAAGCCACCTTCTGCATGAGGTGCACCAACATAGAGGAAACATAGTTTCCCCCATCTGTTCACTATTTCCTTCACAAACCAGATCAAGATGGCAGTCCAACTCAGGCTGAAAATCCAACCTAGGTTCCATCCGTAATACAAAAATATGAGGTAAAAATAGAGTTCCACACAATAATAGATCTACCATTACAATGCCACGCATCTCATCAATAGCCACTGTGGGGAGCCTCACAGGGTGCTCCCCACGGCCAAACCCTCTTCACGTGCACTGGTCAAATATCCCCTGGGCCAAACCTTCTCTCCATGTGCTATGATATACATAGTCTTAGAAAATCATATGATTATTATTTAGGATCTCTTTGTTACATCCTCATTAGTTGATGAATATACCTTAACAACTAGTTCTATATGTATTATAAAACCTCCTTGGATCTATTATCACTTATATAACCATGTTACAACTACTTCTTGATTGACTTGAAGGATTTATCCAATCCTAATCTTTCTTTCACAATCTTGATAATGTTTCCTGCTTCTAACTCTACCACAACCTTTTTCTATCTAGCCTTTTTTTAAAGATTTTTAGCATTGTATGAAGGATTATTAGGAAACTAATTTCATTTTAAACAACCATTTATCTAATACTATCTCTTCATGAAATTTGATACTCCTACTCCTCTCCTAAACCACTCTATAAGACTCTTTTAGCTCATAGCTAGGTCTATTAGGTCTTCTAGGACCCTGTCTCAACACAGACCACTGAAATTGTATGTAATTATACAAAAATGACCCAAAAATCCCAAAATCCTTTCAGACACACATAACCTTAGATAATCACCAAATATCATGCATTTTTTATGGTGTAAGCTCCCTTATTTCAATTTTCACTTTGAAACCCTAGAATAGGGTTATTAACAGCCTGTCTGAGCCCGAAATGGATCAAAATCCATTTTCAAGCATTTTATTAGAACTATGATTGATGATAAAGTTATGTCTTAACCACTAACACCTTTTTAAATCATTTGACAACCCTCTAATCTCCTTTGTAACACTCTTCTACTCACCTTTATGTTTGACTATGGGTTTTAATATAGTCTATATAGGGTGTAATGGATTATATAATGAAATAGGTTTTAAAAACAAATTTTTAATGCTCAAATAACCCTTATTACCTAGTATCAAAACTTACCAAATGTTCATAGATTACAAATAACCTTCTTGAAGTCTCCTTATTGTCAATGCATGCACATAGTTCATATCTCACATATGAGGTATATAAACACAAAGAAAACTTTGCGTTGACAGTAATTTTTTCCTCTTGGAAAATATAAAATATTTTTCAACCCAATGTAATACATAGACACATTTTTAGAAAAAACTTCACATCACACTATCTTTATCTCAAATCATATACACAATTTTGTACTTATAGTAACTCAGTCTTATAACATTCATATTCAAGTTTGTATGCACATTGGTTTACCTAAGGGTTTGAACATTATTTAATTGAATATAAACCATCATAAAATCTCCCTTTACTATACTCTTTCCACTCCAATCTCTATCACATTTCATACATGTCACTGTGATCAAACACAAGATACTTTGATTATGTCCTAAGGTAGAATAAATATAGTTTGGTGACTCTAACTCTCATTCTTATAATAGTATGTAAATTATTTATACATAAAATACAATGATTCCATTCCTATAATAGTATGTAAATACTCATTACATAATATTAAAGAGAGTTCCTTCTTAGCAGTCTATGTTTCTCCTTAAATATCCATACATAGGAATTTATCATATAGTCATATCAAACTGTATCTAAATATTCATTAAAAACACTTTTTATAAAATCCATAAGGCTTAAAACTCACTATTCTATAGCCACAAATTGAAATCAAGGTAATGGCATAAGAGGCTCACATTAAAACATTGTAACTTCTATTGATTTCTTAGTATATACAACCAAAACTCTACGTTAGAACATAATACAAAGGTGTAGATTTCTCACTCATCTTTAGCCTTATTTCATACCTCTACATCTCTGAGGATTAAAATATAACTTTCCTACCTCCTTAAATACCTCTTCATGAGACTATCTCTCCTCCAAGCCAAAACTTATTACAAAACAAGAAACTACCTCTTTTGCATAACTAACTTCCTAAGGTAACTACCTTGACACCATGGTAACACTTATAATGCTTTTCCTTTGTTTTTTTTCCCTTATGATTTTTACATGAGAACTCATTATAGGTCCTTACCATAGAATTTGATAACATTATTTTCTTGACTAATACCAAAAGTTCCGAAATACATTAACTCAAGCTCAAATCTTCAAACTAGGTGTTTGGTGAGAAACTCTCCCTAACCAATAAACACTCAACACTAACCTACCTTAAGACTTATAAATACTCAATTTCCTTCTAAGGTATGATACAAGACCTAAGACTCTATCATTTAATCAAATTGTACAAATTTCTTGATGCCCCTACATCATACGCCCATGGAAGGGAGAAATGATACTCTAATAAACTACTACATGCTCCTTCTTCTTTATCTTTTAGTTTAGGTTATTTGGATCATCCTCTTTTGATACCAATATTCCACCATATTCTTGATAATCTTATTTTATCTTATTATTACCTTGGTCAAACACTATTTTGTTCCTTTGTTTGCTTGTATCATCTTGCATTTCATGTGCACTCACTCTTACAACTTTCCCTTTTTCATATGGGCTATAGATGCCTCACACCACTAATGCAACAACTATATATCTCCTTACTTTGTTTCCATATTCATACATGAAACTAAAAAAAATCTAATTTCATGCATACCCACTATCTCCATGAGATTAAATCCTCTGAATGGCTCTATAGCTATAATCTGATATATTCCTACATTCAATGTTTCTTTTAAATATTTTTTATCCTCTTTCATGAGGCCTTCAATTGCTGTTAATTACACTTCCTCCTCCTTTTCCATCACTTCATTTAGTGCCTTCTCTAAGGCTAAAATCTCTCTTTATAATTGATCTGAACTCTCATATATGAACATAAAATTAGAATTCATACCTTTTTCATGGGATTGCACTCCTTTGTCCAAGCCTTCAATGAGGCTTCCAAATTGATCTTCATCTTCTTTATCATTATAAACAACTGCTTGGCTCTAAATATTCTATTTTTCATCACTCAAACTCACCTCATCCACATCAAGGTATTGTTTAACCTATTATTTACTTAGTTGCTCATTCAACCAAAACATTTGCATCTCCTTTTTTAGTTGTTTACATAACAACTTCTTTTTCTTTCTTTTTTTCTCTCATTGCTTTCAGATAAATTCTCCTTATCTATTACTTGATTGCCTAATTGAGTGGATTATTCCTTATCACCCATCTAATGTATGTTCTCTCCATTTATTTTATCTTATCTAGAATGACCAATAACCTATCCATCTATTGTCTCATCTCTTTCTCCATCTTTCTCTTCTTCTCTAAGTGGTAGCTTTCATCAACTTTACCTTATCTTATTCTTTGTATCTATTTTCTCATCTTCTTGAAGATGTCTAACAACTCTTTGTTCTAATTTGGGCCTATCCTCTCTGACAATCCTTCACTCACTTGCCACATCTTGACCTCTCACTGGGTTTATCTCATTCATTATGACCTCACTTGGGTCATTCACTTCTCTCGTCCTTTCACTAGGACTTATTCTTTCTCCTCAAGATCACATATGATCTCTTTATATTGATATTATCATCATCTCTCTCAATAAATATGACACACTTGGTTATGGGGATGGTATCAATATCTTTACCTTCACTCAAAACTTATCACTTTACATGCACAAATCAAAAACATTAATTGAAAACAAAACATAACTTGTATCTTATTTATTGGTTATTATCCTTTCTTTTTCCAATGAAATTGATGTGATAAGATACAAAATTATGTATATTATACCTCTAACTCTTCACCTTTTATATCTCTGACCCCTGCAAAAGATCCATCTAAAATATCAAAAGTCTCTAGGAACTCCTTGATAATTCTCTCTCTACTTGAGCTCGTATCATGCTTCTTCAAGAAATTTGGTTCAAGTTTCCTTCATTTCTTTTCCTTTATCTTTATTTTATGTTTTTTAACATATCTCACACTTATACCTTTAACTTATCTCTTTAAACCCAATTATAATTGTCACTCTTTAGGCAATCCTCCAAATGATCTCTTTTTAACATCCTCATCTATTGATGAATGTGCCTTAGAAATTGGTTCTATATGTATTATAAAACCTTCTTGGATATATTAGAACTTATATGACCATTTTCCAACTCCTTATTTATTAAATTGAAGGATTTATCCCATTTTCATCTTTCTTTGATGATCTTGATAACGTTTCCTAGTTCTAACTCTATCAGAACCTTTCTTTACTAGCCTTTTTAAAATATTTTTAGCCTTGTACTAATAAGTATAGAGTATTATTAGGAAAATAATTAACTTTCAACAAACTTATATCTAATATTTTCCCTTCATGAAATTTGAGACTCCAACTCCACTCCTAGACACTCTACAAGACTCCTTTAGCTCATTTTTAGGTCTATTAGGTCTTCTAAGACCTTGCCTCAACACATACCTCTATAATTATATAAATTAAAAATGACCCAAAACTCCAAAAATTATTTTAAGCACATGTAACCCTAGATAATCACCAAATCTCATGCATTTTCAATGGTGTAAATTCCTTTATTTCAACTTTCACTTTGAAACCCTAGAACATAGTTGTTAGCAGCCTATCTACACCTGAGAAGGATTAATATCTATTTCCAAGGATTTCAAGGATTTTCTTGGAACTATGATTGATGATAAAGTTATTTCTTAACCACTAACACCTTTTTGAACCATTTGGTAGCTCTATAATCTCCTTTATCACACTCTTCTTCTCTACTTTATGTTTGACTATAGGTTTTAACACAGTCTATGTAGGGTAGAATGGACTATATCATGAAATAGGTTTTAAAAACAACTTTCTAATTCTCAAGGAACATTTATTACCAGTAAAAAAACTTAATAAATTTTCACATGTTAAAAACAACCTTTTTTAAGTCTCCTTATTGTCAATGCACACAAATAATTCATATCTTACATATAGGGTATAATAACACAATGAACAAACTTTAGGTTGACAATAATATCTTCCTCTTACACAATATATAGTCCTTTTCAGCCCAATGTAATTCATATACACATTTTTAGACAAAACTTCACACCAGACTATCTTTCTCTCAAATCATATACATAGCTTTGTACTTATACTAACTTAGTCTTGTAACATTCATATTCAGGATAGTATGCATGTTTATTTACCTAATGGTTTGAATAGCCTTTTATTGAACCTAAAACATCATGAAATCTCCCTTTACTATACTCTTTCCACTCTAATATCCATCACATTTCATACATGTCACTGTGATTAAACACAAGACACTCTGACTATGTCCTAAGGCAGAACAAATACAGTTTGGTGACTCTAACTCTCATTCTTAAGGGAATGAACATAGTTTATTTATACAAAAAATATAATTATTCAATTCCTAAATAGTACATAAATATTCATAACACAATATTAAATAGAGTTCCTTCTTAGTAGTCTGTGTTTCTCCTTAAATATCCATACACAAGAATTTAACATATACTCTTGTCCAACTATATCTCAATATTCATTAAAAATGCTTTTTATACAAGCTATAAGATTCCAATTCACTAGTGTGTAGTCATGAATCAACATCAAGGTAATGGCATAATAGGATCACATTAAAACATTTCAACTTCTATTAATTTCTTATTATATGCAACCAAAACTCTACTTTAGGATAGAATACAAAGGTGTTTTTTATCTCATCTTTAGCCTTATTCCATACCTCTACCTCTTCAAGAATTCAAAACTAACTTTCCTACCTCCCTAACTACCTCTCCATGAGACTATCTCTCCTCCTAGCCAAAACTTGTTACAAAACAAGAAACTACCTCTTTTGCATAACTAACTTCCTAAGGTAACTACCTTGATACCATGGTGAGACTTATAACTCATATCATTTATTTTTTGTCCTTATGATTTGTATGTGAGAACAAATTATAGGACCTTACCATAACATTTGACAACATGATTTTCTTGACACATACCAAAATGTTCCTAAACAAATTAACTCACTTTCAAATTTTCAAATTAGGATTTTGGTTGGAAACTCTCCCTAACCAATGAGCACTCAACACCAACCTACCCTAAGACTTATAAAGAATCAATTACCTTATAAGGAATTCTAGAAGACCTAAAACACTATCATATAATAAAATTGATACAAAATTATTGATGCCCCTACATCACTCCTCCTCATCCATATAGATTTGGAGAACCAAAAATGAGTGAAATAGGTGACAAACACAAGAGAGCTTACAATTAGTCACTAGAGAAAAGAACCTAAAAACCAAGGTGTCTAAAGACTCCTAGACTTTCCCACAAGTAAGTGTGCAGTCTCAAAGTTGATCAATGTAAGTCTCAAATAAAAGGAAATAAATTAAATATGGGGATCATAAGAAATCCATATATATAATAAGTGATACAATGATGAATATGCTCGTAGCTAATCACAAGGAGGTAAAAAAGTGATATAAAAGGGATAAATCCATGCTATGATAGTCATGTCACTAGAAAAGTGATAATAGCCTATAATAGATCTATTAAAAACACTAATGAAATTAGTAGTCATCCCAAAAAGTGATTTAAAGATGTTTTAATATGGTAATTTATAAGTAGAGCCTAGTCCTATCCACAATCCTACACTGAAACTCATAAGATGAATGTTAAATAAGGGGATAAATAATCATAAAGATATTAAGGTAAAGAATTAAATAATAACAAAGAGACAAAAATGAAAGAGATATATAAGAACCAAAATGAAAACAAATGCCAAATGTAATGTGTAAGAAAACCAAATAACTCAAAGGTGACAATAATGCTAGTAAAGTGAAGTGAAAAGAGGTAAAGTGCATGAAATGCAAGAAACATGAGTTGAAAATAACAAGAAATATGATAATTTCTATAACAAAGATGAGCATGTGAAATACAAGCCTATGGGTCTTAGAAGGTTTCTTGAAGTTGAATGTGTTTATTATTATGAATTGTAGAATAAGAGTGGGTATCGTAAGATGCCCCAATGGGTAATTGGATGTAGGGATGGGCATCAAAATATGCCCCAAAGTCTAAAAAAACATGTGTATGGGCATCGTATGATGCCCCAACATGTGAGGTGGATTGAGATAACATTAAAATATTAAAATGATTTACAGTAGGTTGGTAGGTGCATTTGGAGAGAGGTAAATGTGTTGGTTTGTTAGACTTTAAGGATACTGAATTTGACATAGGATGTGTAAGAGAGGTATCAAGAGGTAAAATAAGTAAAGGAGGATCATTTATGATATGTTTTGGAGTAGGAAATTGAACTAGGTACTCTTTTGGTTTATGTGATTTAAGAGGCTGAGGCTCAATGGATGCAACAATATGTTTAAAGTTGTTCATGTTAGCTATCCTTTCCTTATTGGTGTAGGAAGAAGGATTATTTATCATTTGAACAACATTAGTGAATGAGGTTTAGGTATGGGATATTTTTTTTATTCATTAGGTATTTGATGTTGATGTGATTGTGGTTCTTTAGATTTAATTTGACAAGCTTGAAGATAATCTTGATAACATTGTTTTGTGAGAGTATCAAGATTGAAATGTGGACCAAGCAAGGAAGAAAGAATAAATAGGTGAAGATCATGACAAGACTCATGATAATGACCTATATTATCATGTCACCAACAAAACTTATTAGGATTGTTTCATTTTGAAGGAGGTTTGGAAGGATCACAACTCATGGGTTTAGAGGGTGGAAATTTCTTCTTAAATTGTTCTAGATTCAAGGTATGGTGGGTTGGGTTAAAATTGGTTGAATTGGATTCTCCATTTTGAGTTTGGGGAGCCTTAGATGAATCAATGATATGATAAAATGATTGGAGAGGTTCTTTATTAGTTTTTTGAGGTGTTTCAAATTGAGACATAAGAAAGTCTTTCCTTTTTGGTTGGTCTAAGGCTTCTTCTAAAGTCTTAGGGGAAAAGATTTTAACTTTGTATTAAATGGGAGCTTTAAGAGTAGTAACAAATATTTTTAAAAGATTATCATCATTCATGTTATTCTCCACTTTGTGAGTTAGATGATTCCATTGTTTGTTAAAATTATATGATTAGATTCACTAGGTTTTTACTTGGCATTGATGAAATGGTTAAGGTAATTTCTAAGAAGGTCACCATGTTGGAATTACTTCACTAGAGGATTGACTAAATCCTCTAGTTGTGAGATGGAATGTTAGAAAAGTTGGTTGTACCATTCAAGTGCATCACCAATAAAGGTTTTATCTAAGAGCTTGGTGGTATCAAAGGACTGTTAGTTTTGACCCATTCTTTATAGAGATTACCAAAAGACTTAAGAAAGATAGTAGGGCCCTTAGTCCCATTATATGTGATATTTAGAGAAATGTTTCCAATATCTATGGATGCATTGAATGGGGATAAAGGTTCATTTTTAAGATGTTGAAGCATTTTTTTATGCAAATTAGGTTGAGGGATGATATTCCAATTGGCATCTCTAAGAGAAGGGATAAAATTTTGATTTGGTTGAGACATGATGACTTGAGTCAATGAGAGTACTAAAATAGAACACATTTTACAATATAATTTGAAAGCAAGAAATGAAAGGAAACACATAGTTAATTGGGTCAATGAGAATGATCTAGTTGAGTCACACAACACAAAAACTTTTAAATATAAAGCAATCAACTTGAAAATCAAATGCTAACTAGGTGGTCATCTTGAATGTTGTTAGATTATTAAGTGTTATTTTAAGTACGATAGGGAAGTTATTTGAAAGTAAGGAACTAAAAAGCAATATATATATGGTTTTAGGATGTTTATAATGAAAGAGATATATGTTGGAAATGGTACTAGCTTGGTATTGGGGCCTACCCCCTCACTTCATAATCTTGTAGTGATAAGGGTGTCGGGTGCTTTGCCAATATATACCATCAACCACATGTTTATACTTAGACTAAAAACCAAGTTGGATTACCATTTGGTGATGAAATCAAAGTAGGTAGGCCTTGGGTAGATAAATGTTTAAATTTGTTTTGAAATTATGTGATTTGGTAGTGTGTTCAAGAAAGAGAAAAATAATGAAACTAAATGGTATATTAAAAAACTATCTAAATAGACTATGTGATCTATTCTAAGCATGAAAATGATTGAAAGTGAAAGTGTGAAGTAATTACTGAAATATAGATGTTAATTCAATTTTTTAAAATAGTACAATATTGGTTCAGATGATAGTGTAAGTAAACATTATAGAATAGATTCAATAGTGTCGCTAATTTACTACTAAAGCAAAGGTATTTAATAACTGTGTCGACAGGGTCGACTTAGTCTTTCAGATAGAAGATAGAATACATAACGAAATCAACCTATTTATATGTAAGATGGAATTTTAAATAATAAAAAATGTGAAAAATAGAACTACAAGGAATAACTAAAATGAAAGATAAAGAGCGAAAATAACCTTGGTGGGTTGGAAGATGTCGAGGAATGTGAAATTATTGTTGAAGTACCTTGAATGTTACTTATAAATTTTTCCAACTATGTTGACTAGGTTGACCTTGTTATGCAAATCCCTATTTTCTAAAACCTATGAAGATGACTATACCAGCCTAGTTGTTCTAGTATATTTTATAGAAGTTGTGTAGAATACTATACCAACCTAGTCAACCTAGTATGTTTTTTATAAGTCTGTAAGATGAATATATTGGTGTGGTTGACCTATTAATTTTTTAATAAGTATGTAGGATGATTTTTTTAACTTTTTCAACCTAGTAACTTGTATCTAATGAATACCTACACAAATAGAACATAGTCATTTTTTGATGTGACTATGCATTAATCTAGCACACAAAAGTTAGAAACTATACTGGCCCTATTGACCTAGTATCAATAATATAGAAAATAAATAAATAAAATGATATAAAATGAAAAACATGAAATAAAAATCTCAAGAGTTAGATTCATGTCAAAATCATTAGAATTTATGCAATCAGAAATGCATCATATCTATAAATCAATCCTAACTCAGAGAAGATAGATCATACTTACACTTCTAATTGGAGATACATTAGATAATCAAGAATATGACCAATATGTGTATTTACTAGACCCAATTAGGGTATCTCTTATCAAAATAATAATACTATGGAGGGTTTCAAAACCTCAAATCAAGCAAAATCATGTAATAACCCTAACTAAGCCCTATGCTTTCATATTCACTATACTAAAATCAAGTAAATCAAAGTCTAATCTAGTGATCACCAAATCTTGTGCCAAGGAAAGTATCTGTATCACCAAATCTAAAAGTAAACATAAATAGAAGACATATACTTACATCAATGTATATGGAATCCTAATTCATGGAAGAGAAGTACAAATTCATATCTATATATTCTTACAAAGGAGGAACAAAGTTTGGAATACTTGCCTTTGAAGATAAACCCACCGAGCCTCAATATCTCCCTTGGCCAAGGTGATTCACAAGAGGTTATTTTGATATGTAAATATGACAAGGATAAATCATCTCTAGGCTACAAAAACTATCAATACATCTAAAAGGCTTCTCCATAAGACAAGATCTGTATCTCCAAGGAAAGTATAAAACCCTAAACTTGCTCTTCAAGTAGAATGGTGGATAAAAAAATTCACAATAGTTCTTCATTATTATTATCCTATTTAAATAATGGTGAAATTATCTTGTAATTATAGGTGGATTTAACCCTAAGCCCTTCCAAAAGTTTTGACCGACAGGGTTGACTCAATTGACCTAGTATTGATATTGATAAAAATTCACTAGGTGACGAGCTAGCTCAGCCAGGAGCCAACCTAAACCCTAAATGAATTTCACCAATAAGAGTAAAATTTTGACCTAGTATTTTAAACTATCAAAATTGGTTTTATTTTAGGAAAGGGGGGGTAAAAAGTGGGAAATGACTCAAGGAGGACACTAGTAGAATTTGGCAAATAAATGACTATATGACTAAAACATTTAGTCACAACAACTAAAAATGTCTAAATTCTAATAATTTTTTGTAACTCGTCTATAAATGAGTAAATAAATGGCTAATTTGGCTATCGAATAAAAAATTATTTAGTCATACAAATAAAATTGACTAAATAGTTACTAACACAACTATAAATTAGATGAATTTTTTTAAAAAAAAATTATGGAGAGAGTGTATTTCATGTTATTCATTAAATATTTCCTCATTTCATTAGTTGTTAATTATCCTAGCACTAAGGCATTTTGGATTATATAAGCTACTTGCATGAGTGATAAAGCTTGTTTGGAGAGGACTTGGAGACTTCTAAAAAGGTGGGCAAGGAATTTAGAGTTTGTTGCAAAGAATTTGAAGTCAATGAGGCCCTCTATAGTGAATTCAAATTTGGGGATGCCCTCTATAGAAAAATCAGAGGTAATTTGAAACCCTCATTACATTAAACACAAAATCTATAGTTTTTTGATTGGTAAGTTACATAAGCAATTGTGTACTAGAACCATACAAGCAGTTTAGTGTTTAAGGGACTATTTTTTTATTAGTTTCCTCTATGCATTTTTGAGCATATGGGAATTAAACTTGTAACTCAAGTGAAACACCACCTTATTCTGGTCATTGTAAGAATTCTATATCCTTAAAGGGCAAAAAACACCACCTAAGGCTACACTACGGTCTGACAATATTAATAAATCACCCATCTTGATAAATGCATGGGCATCATGTGGATCTATGTGAGTTTCCTTTTTTAAAATTTCCAAATCCTTCTCTAACTACTCTTGTTGAGAATATATATGGCCTACAACTTTTAAGCTCTCACAGTTCTTAGGGTGGACCTCCAGAACCTTTTCAAAATTTGAGAGATAACTCTTAAGATCTCCTAGCTTCAATTGAACCTGTCTAGAAAATCTTGTGGCATCTGGCTTTCCTTGACTGATGCCATGTAGTAAAGGCTAGTGGTGTCATAATAAAATTTACTATGATAAGATCGTGCAATATTATAATATTAATGAGATTTAATGAGAGATTGGTCAATTGAAACAATATCTATCTCATTCAACTATTCCATAAAAAAATGCTACCCTGTGAATAAAAATGGTTTGCTAAAAGATTAAATGCCATTACAAAGTACAGGTATAATTAAAAGGATCTACACATATTTTCCATTCCTTTATGAACACTACCTTTGTCACTAACTATGAGAATCCTACAAGTAAAAACTATACAAAACTGATCACAAATATTTATGTAGAGGCAAACCATCATTTCCTAATGTCTCTAGAAAATTTTATTGAGCCAACTCTAGTTCATCATGCTCAAAATAAAGAACCCCAATATTGTTTAACAATTCAATGGGTAATTCTTCTCTACTCTCCTTTATAAGACACTTTGGCAGCTTAAGAGAATCTAAGGATGCACTGGGGTCTGATGATATTAATAACTCACCCATCTTGATAAATGCATGGGTATCACATGGATCTATACAAGTTGCCTTTATTAAAATTTCCAAAGACTTATGTTGATTCTCAAATTTGTAGTATGTAAAACCTTAAAAGCATGCCAAGGTTTATGATTAAGTTATGCAACCATTTTTTCCAACTGACAGAGTCAACCCAAGTGGTTAGGATTCTCTACAGTTTAGGATCTACTTTGCCCAAGTGGGTTTTACCTTATATTCATCAATGATTTATTACTCCTCAACTTTATTGGTGACTTTAGAGAAGATTAAGGCATTTATGTAATTTTTTCAATTGAATATCCAATTCACCCTAATCCAAATTGGCATATGATTTGAATTAGTTTTTATTTTTAATTTTCTATTCTACTATTACCCCTACTCCTACACAATAGAAAATTAAAATTAGAATTTTTGAATATGATACAAGGAAATAATTTTGGAAAAGAATTGATCAGTTCCTTTGTCAATAATTGGGTAATGAAGTATATGAACAAAAATATTTGTGCTTTCTATCTAGCCACAACTCAAATTACTTGGCATGGGATTGTCTATGACTAGCATAGACATACAAGATTATTATTACCTAGCTCTTCTTAATTATCCAAATTGAATCCTCCAAGTTATAGTGATTTATTCAATAGAATGTAATCCCTAGTTGAGAAAACCCAATTAGATAAACCACCCAAAAACAACAAATGTGTTTTGAAGAAATAAACATATACTTGATATCTTAATTCAAATAACAAGGACAAACAAAAATGGAGACAACCAGATAATGTATATCATGAATATTCAACAAGCAATTGAGAACTAGATATATGGAACTAAAGAAATATGGTTTGCTTTTATTGATATATATTTGAAGAGGAAGCCTTCCAATGCCTTTTTGCAAAATCAAATTCATAGAGAGATTTCCCAAGGTCTTGGTTTCCTTCTGATAGGGGTGAAGGAAGCTACAAGATTCAGACTTTTAACATTCCAAAAAATTAAATTTCATATACCCACCCCTTAATATGACCTATTACAACATATACTTTTTGACAAGTCTTAAAAAAACTACCAAATATATTTTAAATACATATTAGAAAGCATAAAAACAAGAAAAAGACAAAACAAGAGGATGTCCAAGATTTTTTAGTGCCATGTTGATGCCAACTTGATGCTCATTGCTCCTTTGCATACTCGGCCTACTTATTATTCAATTGTCAAATACTTATTCTACCATTGGTACACATTAAAATCATTAAGCCACTTATATTCTTAGATCTGGAGCAGGTTGGCCTAGTGATTTTTCTATATTTTGTCTAGTAGCACTTTGACTCAATGATGAACTTTGCATATCCAGCATCCAGAGCAGTTAATCTATCCAAAATGACATTGAAACCAAGAATATTTATGTTTTGATATTTTTTGAGTAAATCAATGACTTGAGAAATTGTTTGACCATATTCACTTTTCCATGCATCAAAACCTTTGATCTCTTTATCCTCTATCAAAATGGAAGGAATAAACTAGTGTTTGAAGGTAGAAAAAAAACAAATCTTTGCCTGCATGTTCTATCTCTCACCATTCACATATGAAAATTCATCCAAGATCATTTTTACTATCTTACCTGTTGGCTTGACTGAGGCTAGAGCACCTAGATCTCTTTGTAGAACTTTTCAAAAGGTTAGCAATGTATGGTGTGTAGGTTGCCATTTCTTGTATATTAGATCCAAAATAGAAAGATTGACCTTCAACTGATCAATGGGCCTAAGAAAAGGAAGAATAACATTCATACACATATCCCAACTTGTCAATAACTAATTTTACTCTATATTCTAAAATCTTCTCAAACACCTCAGGGATTTTCAATTTGGCCTCATCCTTTGTCTTCTCATTTTTATTTTTCAAATCTTCAATTTATTTCTCCAAATTTAGCTTTAATGCATGCAAATGATCAATTGGGACTATATTATCACTAGTTATTTATGACATAGGGGATTGGTATGGCACAATTGCTTGGCTTTGAGAATCAACACCCTTCAATTGTTGTTTTAGTTTGACATTTTCCAAATATAGCCTATTCACTTCATCATTCATCTCAATTTGAGTTTTTCATAGTCGAGCAATCTTTGTTCCATTTTCTTGATGGCAACTTGTGTGAACATTACAGAGTGCATAATAACAGTGGTAGATTCAAGCACTGATATAACTTGAAATGTTTTCACCATAGCCATTCCCCTCAACTCCTGGAATACATCAAGCAATCTTGGCTTGTTGGTGTTCTTTTTTGTTTTTTATATTGATAGAGTCTCTGCCTTTGGGTTAAACCCCCAACTACTGACACCATCCTCATAATCAAACTCAAAAACCATCATGGGGTCATCTTGATTTTTCACTTGGTCCAACAAAAACATTTTTTAAAATTCAAGGCTAGGGATGATCAACATATTACTCTTCAAAACCATTTTTATAGCCTCATTAGGGTTGACATTTATTTCATTATTTTTCAAATCCTTGAAAGTTTGTGTCATAATTTGATCATGTTGAGATTCATCAGCAACCATTTTATTTATTTCCACCTTTTCTTCAAATTATTTCATCTTCGTTTTGAGCCAAAAATCCTTGAATTCTAGGGTATTTATGAAATCATCATCCTCAATGAATCTCATAGAATCTAAAACCCTTTCATCTTCTTGTAGTTCAGGTATACCTTGTGCATGTTCATCCATTCTTGCTTTTGGTTTGTGTGTTTCTATTTATTGACCAACAAGGAGTTCATCAACTTTTTCTTCCTCTCCCATATGCCTCAAAATATTTTCCACCTCCTCGGAGTCACCAAATTCCTTCAGTAATTTCATATGAAACCATTGGAGAAACATCATTAGTCTTTTGCCTTTTGGCAGGTGGTGAATTAGGAATAGTTGGATCTTGTGCTAACAATACATCTAAACCAGGGTCTTGAATCATAACTCCTGTTAACTTTTTTACAGGGAGGTTGGTAGCCTTTATAGGCTGCTTCTTAGACTTGCCATATATTTTTTCAAAATTATTAACTATCAAATCTATTCTTTGCAAAGGGTCATTATCTTCAACAAAAAATCCTAAAGATAAGGGTTTTATTTCGTTTTGTCATCCTCAATCTTCTTAAAAATTTCCCATTCTATTTTCCTATTATATACCTCTTCAAAAGTGACATAATTTATGATCACATCCTCATCAAAATTGATTTGATGGGATATCCCCATCCTAGTAAAGATGACTTGTCTAACTAAGTTCATGTGACCCTCTAGATCACAAACCCTTTATATCCCTAATTTCAAAGAATATTTATCCTTCAAATATTCTTGAAACTCATCCAAGATATCTTCACCAATGTACCATTCACCAAACATAGTGGAATCTAGAAGAAATGTGCCCTTATTTTGTTTTTTCATCACATCTTTCTCCATCTAGAGAATCTTCCACATGAATTCAAGAAAAACAATTCTATTTGGCACAAATTTTGGAAACACATGGGGTAGCTGAGTATAGCCATATACTCTAATTATAGTATGGTCATGAAATAAATATCAATCATAAAATTTATGTTTATGACCCTATTCTGGCTTATGAGCAAGAGGCCTCAACATTTCTTTGACCTTTTTGGTTAATCTAGGAAAAAGGCTACCAAGGGAATTCATTATTATGACTAAGAAATCATCATGGAACACAGCATAGTTACAGTTTTGATAATGAGTGTCCCATTTATAACACTAGCACTATGTAGCCAATCTCTACCTCTTTTGATCAATCATGCTCAAGTATATCCTACTAGGCCAATTCCTTCTATTCTGATACAAAATTAAATGACACAATAAAGAGTAATATTTTAACTCCATACGTGTCTTATTCTCCCTTATTTTCAAAAATATTTCATGCAATTTCTTCTCAATAAATGATGTAAAACCATACTCAATATTAACCTCTAAGTTTTGTATTCTTATGGCCATCATCATCATGCCAACTGAGATTCTATCTTGGGTATCAATTCCTATCACTTGACACAAATAAAAATATGTCCTTTTGAAATACACAACAAAGTCATCAATTGGAAAAGGATCAACTGCAATGGTTGGGATTGAAATCCTTCTATTGTTGGCCACTTTCTTCATGTACATGGGTAACTCATCACTTGTATGTGTATTTATCATACTGGTTTATTCTTGTTCACTCTTCTTCAAGTCAACTTTTGTGAGGGCTTGCTTGTTGATCATGAAGAAATCAATGATTGTATTTATATCCACATCCACTAATGATGACACATTTGGTAACCTTATAATTTTTTTGGCTAGATGATAGTGCTATGTTAATATTCTGATCAAATCCACATCAATGAATACATTTGGCACCGCAAGCTTAGCCAAATTCAAATTCCATAGGTTTACAACTAGTTCTTGTCCATCTTCCTTTTCAAAAAAATAAAAGAAAATGTTTCATCCTGAGATAGGGACTCTAGCATCCTCACACCCCTCTAATACATCCTTGAATAGTTTCTTACACCATTTGTCAACTGAATTTGGAAAAATGTCTAATAGTGATTATTGAAGGGATCACTTATTGGGAACAGGGGGTTCAATGCTCTTATTTGCAAACTTATATTTCTTAGGTGCCATAGTTTGATGTTTTTATGAACTAGGGTTTTGATAGTCACTTACCCTAATAAACTAGTTGAAAACAAAGCACAAAATAAATACCAACTTTTATGAAGAGAGCGATGAGGCAAACTTACCTGATTGGAAGATGGCCAAAGTGTGAACACAGAGCTTGAATTTGACATCTATAATCACCATTAAATTATTTAAATGATGAAATGCAAAGATATTCCAAATTTCATTCTACTATAGAACTAGTCATTTCACCATTACTTTGTTTCATTCCAAAAAATTGATAAATCTCAACATTTAAGTCTTTCAAAAATAGACCATTGATTTGGTCCAATCCAATGGCTAGGTGGGGCACTTCAATCATAAGAATCAATGATAACCACTATAGGGTGGTGATATAGTCATTTAAACATTTAATACTTTACCACGTATTAAGATCTATCATAGGACCACAAGAGCTTCTAGATGGTTATATCACATCTTTAACCACTTACCACCACGCTGCAAACCTTGATACACATCATCGTGGGATGTTGGGATGCATGTCACCCCTTATAACTCATACCACATTACCACCAACCTTTGATCTGACTATTATGGGACCATGGGATCCTTTGGCATCCCTTCACTATTTACCTTATCACTTCAAGCATTGGATTTGACTATGGCAAGAGCACGGGACATACTTTATGTAAATTTTACCACTTACTGCTAGCCCAAAAGACCTTATCTACGATATAATGGGGATGTGATATGTGTTATCTATCAACTTATCCCATACTACCATACCACCATTTATCTTCTTGTCGATCGTGAGGCTATAGTGAACCTTTACTATTTGCTCTTACCGCATCATTGTAGGTAAAAATTTTGTTTATTGTGGGGTCAAAGTGAAATATTATATGCTACTCAAACTCTTGCCACCAGCCTACCAATTACATTTGAGACCTCTGTGGGGCCATGGTAACTAGTCTCTATATATTGTAACATTGTAATTGAAGTTCCTGCATGCTATGGGAAAGTGGTAACTATGTTTTCACTTTCTTTGGTTCTCACACACTCACCAAAGCTATTTGAATGTACTATGGGGATGTGGTATGAGATAAAAAAATACATTAATGATTAAAATACAAATGTCTTTCACATGGAAATGATATGGGATGCTTATAAATGACTCCTAGAATAATTGTAAAAGGAATATGGACTCCTAGGATGAATTTTATGAATTTAGAAAAAATGCCTCAAAGAAATGTGGTCTCATGGTGATGGAATGTCATGATAAGCAAATTTTTATGGATTGTCATGACATTACATCACTATGATACCACATTTATTTGAGGCATTTTTTCAACCAATTGACTACCTTGTCTATGTTATTGCTTACTAGTATGCTTTGGTATATTTTTTCCAAGCATCCATAGCTTGTTCAAAAGTACTTTTTTTAGGATTTTAGCCATAGAAACAAGGCAGTGAAATATTTGATAAAATTATTTGGAAGACATGTATGAAAAGTGTAGATCATAGACAAGGTAATGAAATGTTTGAAAAAATGCATCAAAGAAATTTGGTCTCATGGAATGCCATTACAATCAAATACAATTGGCAACTGCTCTGAGTTATTAGTTATGCAATGTGAATTAATTGCATAACTGTTTAGGTTGACTTTGTAAAAACTATTTTGTAATTGAAATTTTGTCAAATATCAACATCTAGTTATTGGCTATGAAATATGAAGTAATTTTTTGAGTTTGAAAGATATGCAATGCAATGTAATCAGCTATTTGAATATAAACTACAAAAATATTTTTTTTACAATTTATTAGTTAAACTCCATATTTTATTTTCTCTCTATAACTCTATTAATATGAAAATGCATTTAAATTAAAAAAATATAGTTTTTATCTCTTAGTCTACAATATTTTACATTTTTTATAAATTTGATTTTTTCCTGATATTTTTTAATAATATTGAACTTTTGGTTTGCTGATTTGTTTTACAAAATATTTTTGTTGCTATGTGTAGAACATTACAAATGGATTAATTTTGAAGGTTTACTATGGATCAATACCATGCATTTGATGAGAGAGTAATTGATGAGAGGGATATGGACAAATATATATGTCCATGTAATGACTATCTTGGTGGAAAGGTGAGAAAAATAAATCTGATTTATCGACATATGATAAGATATGGGTATAGTGGTATAAGCCCTTGGGATTATACTTATTATGAAGATATGATAGAATTACAGAGTGTGAGAGATGAAGAGGCAACAAACATACATGAAGTGTCACCAAACATAGATGAAGAGGCAACAATGTTAGACCAAGGGTTTGAAGTTGATAGAATGTTGAATGAGGGTCTAAATGATGATTGGGCCAAGTTGATGGAGGATAATTTAAAGCTTTTTATGATAATTGAAAGTTAATTTGTTTGACAATAATCCTTCAAATTCTTAGCTTTCAAGTGTTGTTTGGTTGGATAAATGAGAGTGTATATCAATTATTGGCATTATTAAGTTTATTGTTACCACTTGACTCCACATTGCCAACAAAATGAAGTCAATGTAAAATTCAAATCACTAAGCTAGGCTTAGGGTATGAAAACAACCACACATGTGTGAATGGTTATGTATTATTTCACAATAATCTTGAAAGTAAGAGTGAATGTCTAAAATGTCATGAAGCGAGGTGTAGACAAGGGTTAAAATCAGTTGTGGTTCCTAGAAAGGTTTTTTGCCACTTTTTGATAATCCCACAATTAATCTAAATGTATTGGTGCAGAGACATTGCTGAACTTATGCAATGGCATGCCCAAAATAAGATCACTAATCTAAAACAATGACATGTGCCTGATTCTAAGATGTGGATGGAATTTGGTAACAGATGGCCTGATTTTTCTCAAGATCCTCATAATATAAGGTTGGGTTTGGCTTTATATGGGGTGAAACCATTCTAAAAACCAAAGTACTAAATGGTCAACTTGGCTAGTGTTTTTAATAAATTATAACTTTCCTCCATGGTTAGCAACTAAACCATTTTTCTTAATGATATTATTAATTATACCAGGAAAGAAAAGTGTGACTTCGAATACAATCAATGCTTATCTAGAGCCATTATATGATGAGATAATGGAATTGTGGAAAGGAATTGAAGAAATTCAATCTTTAATGGATGCTCATTCAATCAAATTCACTTTAATATCTTCCTTATTATTTACAATTCATTATCTTCCTACATATGGCACATTGTCTGGTCTCAGTGTTCATGGATACCATAGATGTCCTTGTAACTTTAAGGATTTTGTGAGACACTCAAGAAGTTTGCGTAAGCGTATTTATTATGGACATTATGCTTACCTTAAATGGATCATCCATATCATTGAAAAAAACACATTTTAATGGTCAAGAATAAAATCTTGAATCATCATTTCTAATAATGGGTGATTACATTAATGAGAATGGATAAAAAAGAATGTCATTTATTGAAAATGATGGGATTACTGGTAGTAGATATGATCCATGTAATGAAAGTAGTGTAAAATGGTTGTGCATATTCTATAAGTTGCCATACTTTAAGGATATAGCCATTAGGCATACTATTGACTTTATGCATACTGAGAAAAATATAGCCTATACTATTATAGAAAATATTTTTTGTGATTTTAATAATATTTCATCATGTGAAGACTTTTGACAACTAAATATTCATCAAAATATTTGGTTTAAAAAATGTGATGATGAAAAATATAGAAAACCTAGTGCTCCTTATGTCTGGACAAAGAAACACCATGAATAATTCTTACATTCAATGTCTCAGACTCACTTTTCCACTGGATACGTAAGTAGTAGTATTAGCAGCCAAACTGACATTAATGGCTTAAGAGGCCTCAAGACCCATGACTATCATGTCATAATCAAGAATATTTTACCTATCGTGGTAAATATATCAAGTTTGGCAAAGGGCCCAAGATTGGCAATTATAAGTTTGGGCCTAATATTAAATAGAATGAGTTTACATGTATTAGATCCTTAAAACTTTGATAGTTTGAAGGAGAAGGTTGTTGAAGTCCTTTGTGTATTAGAACGATAATTTCCACCAACAATCTTTAACATTTATATGGATCTTTTGATACATATCGAATATGAACTAGAGCATTGTGTCCTAGTAAGAATGAGATGGAATATCCTATAGAATGATATATGAAGGTTTTGAAAAAAAATATTTGTACTAGGGGAACGTGGGAAGGAAACATGTTTGAGGGATATTCAATGTAAGAGGCCATTGAATTTTGCACATAATATATGAAGGATTTTTAAAATGTCAATCAATGTGTATGGGATAATGATGAAGATGAGAGAGCTTTAGGTGAAGTATTAGAAGGCAATGGATGTCACTTCAAGATATCACATCAAGAAAGAAGTGTGATACATGCCTATATTCTTTAAAACACATGTTTGTTTGATAGGTGCCGTAGGTAAAAAAATTTACACAATAATTCATTTACTCAATTGAATTTACACATTTATATTATTAATCTTACTATTTATACATTAATATTTTATGTATAAAATATTAAGAAAATATTCAAGATTAGATGCAACATCGACCTCAAAAGCGTAGACGTCATGATTTGAATGGAGGTGATTCTTTCCCAAAATTTGAAGAATGGATTGCTAATGTAGTTAGTGGTGCAAAATAAGAAGGTCAAGATATAAAAATGGAGGAAAGTGAGCTTTCACAATATCCACATATATGGGGTATGTGTTTTAGTATAATGTGGGCCTATGGTAGTCATTTACGAGTGGAAGAAAAAGACAAAGAAAAGACAAATTGTGATTGTGTTGTTAGTGTTGAATTTATTCACGAAACTGAGAAGAAATTTTATGTTGGATTTATACAATAAATTTTCTAGTGGATTTTGGTGAAAGTAGTCCTATATTATTAAAATGTAAGTGGATTTGACATTCTGTAGTATAATTTGATGAGTATGGATTTGTACATACAAAGACAATAATTTTTTTATAAAAGATAAATGAACCATATGTTTACCCTCTTTAAATGAAATAATCATTTTAAATTGATAATGTAAGAAGCCTATGTTGGTTATATGTCATTCAAATAGAGTGTCGTTCCAAATGAAAATTCATGGAAGTTGTCAATATAATGCTTGATGAGAAATATGTTAATTTACAAGAAACATTCGAAGAAGTGGATGAAGACGATGATGGATTATTTAAAGAAAATATTTTGATTACCAATGAAGAGATTGGGAGAGATAATGTATTGAATGTCATAGATGAGGATAAGGAAGAAAATCAAGTAGATGTAGATAGGAGTGATCAAGATTCATAAGTGTCAATATTCAATTGAAACAAGGGATAGTCATATTGATATTATGATACCTATAATTCTAAACATATTATTTATTTTTAACTTGCAAACTGAATTCTATTTTAAGTTTCCATTTGTATTTATCAATGGATTGGAAAGTCAACAGTTATGAACTTATGAACTCAATAAAGTTTTACTGATTCAAGTTTCTGATTTATACATTATTGTTTAATTATACTTCAATAAATTAGGAAAAGGAATGTGCGACACAAATTAGTCGATGATAGTGATCATAATGCTGAAATTTCATTGACAAATTATGAGTGCTTTTGTAAAGAAAAAGTGGCCAAAAATAATGAATATTTATCATGTCTTGGTTTGACAAATAGGGAAGTTGTATATCCAATAAGTAGTATATTATTTGTTTAATAGTGTTTAATAAAATTTTATAAGCAAGATATTTATGTATATAAGACATAATATGATATATATTTTTTTGTTTTATAGGCAAGAAAAAAATTGCAAAGAAAATGTGGAATGTCTAAAATGTAATCTTTAATGTTGGTCCCCCAAACCCTAGAAAGTGTCTCCTTGATATGCAGAATGTCTAGATTGTCATCTAATTTTGGATATCCTACCCAAGAATCAGACCATAATTTATATTTTTTACCATCATGATCATCCCATGATATTAAATTCGTGATGACTGATTTATAATTATTCATGAAGTTCTATATCCTCAATCCTTTTGGGGTGTTTTTTGACTATCAAAATCCTTTCAAAAGAGACATTGTCCAAATATTTCCTATTCAAAATCTTGGCCCATTTACTATGGGATCCTTATGCAACCTCTAAATTAGTTTGGCTCCTAATACTTTATTTTGAATTCCCTGATTTCTCAAATCAGCTTGATCTAGGAGGATCTATATTTCACTCCAAAAAATAAGTCATCAAAGCACAAGATCATTATCATGGAAAAGGGATCATTGAGAGATTCCCAATGAATTTCACAGATCATAAAATGGATCCTATATGTAAAAGTTATGGAATGTGGAAGATCAAATTGAACAAGTAAAAAATTAGAGTTTGGATGTCGACAAGTGGCGAGTGCTCAATAATACATGAGTGAATGACAAGTGACAAGAGGAGATTAGACCACATGGTAGGTCCTCAAGCCATCACATGAATTTATACCATTCACTATGATCTAATTTTAAATATTATGTAATTAATTAAATTTCATTCCAAATCCCCTTGAAATTCCACATCCACATTACATGTCAATCAAAGTTTCTAACCAACCAAGCTTCTATGAATTTTCCATGGTTCCTAAACTTTCTACCCATAAACATTCCATAATTTTGAAAAACATCTCCACATACCATCACCCCATGTTTATGCCACAAATTCCAAATTATCAACATACCAACCATTATGTGCCAAGTCCATGCCACGTCCCAATATTAAGCCAACATGTTAAGAAAAGACAAGCGGTGGATATGTGGCTTTAGCTAGAAGAAGAAAGGAGGTAATTTGTCTTTTAAAGCATGATGACATAACTCCCATGAAGTATGTGGGATAAAGGATTTTGATAAAACCAAAACCCACAGACTCAAACGTTGCCCACCTGAGTAAAATGGATAAGGCTTCACCAGTTGGGCTACAGAGGTAAACACTCTAAAACTAGCCCAAGTTTGTATTTGAAGGTATGTTTTTCAATATAATTTCTATGGAGACAATGAATTCATGAGGGTGATTATATACTTAGATATTTTAAAGGCCTTGAACAAAATTATATTATTTTGAGAGTATGTCTTAGACAGAGCAAACCCCAAAAGGATGATTTTGAAGACTTATTATTATTGTAAAGATATTTTTGCTACAATTAATAAGGAGTGATCCCCCATTGGATTAGATCTAAAGACGTAGGCTTTATAGCCTAACTCCATTATCAAACCATGTGATATTTTTTTATTGAATTGGTCTCTTACTTTATTGCACTCTTAAATTTTTGTCTATTTTGGATATTTAAAAACCAGTTTTAATTCCATAATCATTTGAAATGTCGATTTTAAGTAAATCATTATATTAAGGTTTTGATCCATTTCAAGTGTGTTTAATGCTACTATGACACTTTTTTGATTATAATTACAAAGCAGATTTTTTGTATCAAAGTAGAATTTGTATTTAACTGTGTGGATTGCGAGTGTATGTTGATAAGGTTGAGATCTAGGCAAGGTGAAGGAGAATTATTAGAGTATGATACAGAGATGGGATCAAGATGTATTATAGAAATGGGAGATGACTTTGAGTCTGAATGATATTTTTGATAGTCCTTCTTGGAAATGAAAGACATGGTTAAGGAACTTTATCATGAATGATGAATTAAGATGGATCATGATGGAAGTGGTAAAAATTCTAAGAAACCTTCCTCCTCTTCAAGTGATGGTAAAGATAAAAAACTATTGAATCTCTTCCTTCACTAAAGCTAGATATTATGTTTGAATTGATAATGTTTAATGGTGAGATTAATGTAGAAAATTTGGATAACTAGATAAATCGAATTGAAGTATATTGAGGCTAAAATTCACCTAGCTACTCTTTGAATGGGAGGCACAACTCTCATCTGATGGGAGAGTAAGTTGAAATAAATTGAGATTAATATAGGTAGCTTGATTTCCAATTGGAGTGAATTTGTTGATGCACTCAAAAAGCAATTTTATCCTTTAGGCTATATGCAGAAAGCCATGATGGATTGGCAAAATTTCAGATATAAAAGGCCAAAGTGTTCAAGATTACACACAAGAATTTAGGAAAAAGGATTTACATTTGAATATTCCTCTTTATACATAGAAAACATTGTTTAAATATATAGGTGGGTTGCATAGTTACTTGAAACAAATTATTTTGGTTCTTAATCCCACTAGTTTAGATGAAGCATGTGTTAAATCCATTCATTTAGAGGCTAGAGGAAAATAGACAAAAGAATCTTTTCCTAAAGTTAAAAGTAAGCAATCTAAATTGAAACATTCTAAAGGGTAAAGTTCTAGAAAGGGTAAACAAAAATCCACTATTACTATTCATAAAGAAGAGGGTAAGCCATTTTTCAATCATTACAAGAAAATCATGATGAGTTTAAGTGTTGGAAATTACATCTTGAGTTAGATCCTTTTAATAGTATTAAGAAGAAAGATAAGAAATTTAGAACTATAGTTCAAGATCTAGGTGTAGACTCTAGAGATGAAATTAAGATCATAGTTATGAGTATGCAAAATTGTTCTTCTCTTTCTAGCACTAAGTCATCTAATGTTGATTCCTCTTCAAAATAGAAATCTATGCATGATGATAAGAATAGAAATGAGTTGTTCCACATTAGGTTTGTTTAAAAATATACTAAGATTGACACTCTATTTGATAGTGGATAACAGGTAAATTTGATTTTTGAAGAGATTGTTAAAAAGTTAGGCTTACAAACAACTCTTCATCTGAAACCCTATCCACTTGGTTGGGTGTGTGATGATACAAAACTACATGTAACCAAAACTTACAGATTGAAATTTATCATCACATCCAAATTCATGGATGAATTTGATATAGATGTATTCCCTTTGGACATATGCAGGATTGTTTTATAAAGTCCTTATCTTTATGATAGAAAAACAATCTTCTATAGGGAGAAGAATAAGTACTTACTTGTTAAGGATGACATTAAATATATAGTCAGAGCACATCAAGTTAAGATGATTCTTTCCTTGGTTACAATAGGGAAAATGAAAAGACTATTCAATTCAAGCAATAATTTTTGTCTCATGTTGATTAAGTCTAAGGAAAAAGAATATTCTCAGGCTATGGAAAATTGTGATCCTAAACATAAGAAAGAATTGGTTGAAATAATTTATCGTTATGATGATGTGTTGTAGGATCCCAAAGGGTTAACCCCTAAAAGGGGAGTTCAACATGAAATTCAATTGTTACAAGATTCTCGTCTTCCTAACATTGGCATGTATAGGTTATTAGTGGTGGAAAATGAGGAAATCAAGAAGTAGGTAATGGAACTTTTGGAAAAGGGTGTTATTCATCCTAGTACATCTCCTATTGGTTCACCTATCATTTTGGTGCCAAGGAAAGATGGCATATGGTGAATGTGTGTTGATTTCTATGCGTTGAACAAAATTAATATTAAGAATCATTTTAATCTTCCTTGTATTGATGATTTGCTAGATTAGTTAATAAATTCTATCTATTTCACTAAGCTAGACTTGAAAAGTGGTTATCATCAAGTTAGGATTAATGATGGTGATATTTGGAAAACTAATTTTAAGACAAAACAAGAATTATTTGAGTGGCTTGTTATGCCTTTTGGATTGTGTAATGCACCAGCTACATTTATGTGATTGATGAATGATGTATTCAAGCCATTCCTTGATGAATTTGTTATAGTCTACTCAGATGATATTTTGATCTTCAATCAGTCTTGGGAATATCATGTGATTAATATTAGGAAATTCACGGATGCATTTAGAAGGGAGAAAATTTATTTTAAATTGTCTAAATGTGAATTTGGTAAGCCCTCTTTGGTTTACTTGGGTTATATTTTAGGACATGGTGAATTGAAAATTGATCCTACAAGGGTGTAGGTTATAGTTAAATGGCCTAAACCCAATAATGCAACTGAGGTTAGAAGTTTTCTTGGTGTAGTACAATATTGGAGAAAATTCATTGCTAATTTATTACTTATTGCATCACCCTTGTATTCATTAACTAGTGTAAAATAGGTATTTTAATGGGGAAGCAAGAAAAAAAATCCTTAAATATTTTGAAGACAAAGATTGGTACTGCTCCTCTCTTGGCACTTCCTAATTTGTATCAACCATTTAAGATCAAGACAGATGCAAGTGATTATGTTATGGGAGTTATTCTAATGTAGGGAAAGAAGTCAATATGCTATCATTTTGAGGCATTCACAAGTGTGGTAAGAAAATATCCAACTTATGATAAGAAATTGTATGCATGGGTTCAGAGTGTTATGAAATGGAAACATTACTTGATGGGAAAGGAGACAGTGATACATACAGATCATTACCCCCTCTAGCATCTCTAGTCATAGACCAAGCTACAAAAATCTAGGCATTTTAATTGGATGGGTTTCCTATAGTAGTTTCATCTTGTGATCAAGTATAAGAAAGGTATTTAGAATAAAGTTGTTGACATGCTTTCTAGGCCTCCTATGGTAGTTGCATCTATTATTTTAAAGCATATTTCTTTGACTCATGAAATTTATAAAGAACAATATGATGATGATGCTAACTTTAAGAATGTGTATAAAGACTTAATGAGTGATAAATAGGTAGAAGAATCAGATTATCATGTGCATAATGGAATTTTGTATCATGTGGGTAAACTTTGTATTTGTCAAAATGAAATGGTGCACATGATTAGGGAAGCACATACTTCTTTTATTTTCAGTCATTTTGGATTTGGTAAAATGGTTACACATTTGAAAATGTATTGTTATTGGCCTTGTATGTCAGAAAATGTTGCCAAATATATCAAGGGGTGTGTTCTTTGTGCCACAAGCAAACCTAGTAACAGGAAACTGGGGCTTTAAACCCCCTTAATTGTTCCTACTCATCCCTGGGAAAGCATTTCCATGGACTTTTTAGGGGGTTTTCCTATGTCACAGAGAAAACATGATTACTTGTATGTGGTAGTGGATAAATTTATCAAGATGTGTGTTTTGATTCCTTACACTAAGCAAATTATAGGGGAAGGTACAACACACTTATTCTTTCAGCATGTATGGGTTCATTTTTGTTTGCTCACTTTTATTGTTTTTTATCAAGATTCTTGATTTGTTGGGAAATTTTGGTCAACACTATGGGAATTGGTGGACACTATGTTGAAAAAAAGCACTACATTTCATCCACAGACTGATGGTCAGATAGAGGTTGTAAACCATATAGTGGTACATTTGATTAGGGGTTATTGTAGTAAACATCCCAAGTTATGGGAAGAGAATTTATGTTATATCATGCTTAAAATTGTGCACTTCATTCCTCTAATATGAAATATCCTTTTGAAGTTTGTTATGGATAGTTGCCTAAATCTCCTCTAGATGTTTGTTCTGGATAGGATTCAGCTACTGATGAACATAAAGATGCTATTAAAGCCAAGAAGTTCATTGAAAATATATAGTAGGTACACTAAACTATATGAGATTAGTTGGAGAAAAGTCAGGCAAAGTACAAAGTAAAATATGAAAAACATCATGTTGATCACTATTTTGTTATAGGTGATTTGGTATGGCTTCACATCAGTAAGGAAACACTGACAGGTGAAGGTAAAAATTTGAAACCAATCTATTGAAATATCAAAATTAGGGCCTATGCATGCTTATATGTACTTTGTCATACATTATTTCATTTGTGCATAGTGACTAATACTTGTTTTATCTAGTTTTATATCATATATGCTTCACCAATGTACATGATTTATTGTAAATTACAAAAACAAATCTTTTCTAGACTCAGTTTTAATTAATATGATTGGTACATGTCTAGATATTGTAATTGGAAAAGAGAGTCCTATTGGTAAAATAATTCCCAACTCTAGTGTCCATCACTCAATTGTTATCCTAGTGAGTTCAAACTACCAATACTTTGTTTCAAATCACACACAATATTTATACAACATGTTCATTCATCAACAACCTCACTAGGGGCATATTATACCCAGGTATTATCCTTTTTTGACTACTTATCTTAATTATAGCTTAGTTATTTACATAAAATTACATATTTTGATATTAATCCCTCACTAACATCTTGATATACTATTGTTTATCTCAATTACTAAATGTAATCATGTTATAACTTAGATCTTGTTGATCAATCACATATTATCATGCTTATTTTACATGTTGTTTTATTCACTGTGTGGCTTGTATACACTCTTTATTTTTTATAGGAAATTTGAATGTGTCTTTTATGTGTGTTCTAATCCTTCATTCTCTTTTTATATGCATGTGAGAACATTTAAATATGCCTTTGTGTGTGTATTATATATGTATGAAGACATTTGAACATGTCTTTCTACGTGGATCTAAGCCTTCAATGCATATGAATACATTTAAACATGTATTTATGTTTGATTTTATTCAAGTGAATGAAATTTAAACATGTCCCTTGTATATATCCCCTTCAATTTCTATTATGTGTTTTATGTGTACTTTTTGATTATGTGCATCATAACCATGACACCTTTATTAGTTCTTTGCTCATTTTTAGATTCCATGATGGACACAATGCATCTACCTAACCCTTCCAATGCCATTATGTATATCTTGCATTCCTCCTTAAATAGTTATATTCAACATTACATACTTAGTTTGATCACTTATTTATATGCCTAAATGCTAACATATATCTAGATATTTTTTCTCTAAATGCTTATTACTACATGTATCTCACATTACTATTATGCTCATTTTATCTATATGATGATGCCATGCTTCTCCACGTTATCACTATTACTCAATTTTACATCTTTATGTCATAAAAATCTATCACATACATTTTTATTTTGAGTTAAGTTATTTCATAAGCTCAACAAATCACCTTAAAAGAGGGGGAATTTAACAAGGTTTGTTTTAGAGACTAGATCTCTTAGATGAGCAAATAGATAAAATTTGGTAGTTATGACATAATTAGCATATCTTCAGTCTCAAAAAGTGCATAGAAACTAATTTTGTATGGGAACGCCTTATTGGACAAGAGAGCATTTCTCTTTTGCACTTCCCATAGCTGTTATCCAAATGCCTAAAAAATATGCATTTTTAGAGTTACTCATTTTTATCTCAGATTTGATCAATTTGGGAGCATCATGTGTGTCATGTTGTTCCAAGATAACACACATGTTTTTCTTATAATCTGATGTAGGGGCATCCTTATGGACCCCAAAATTGATTTATGTTGGGTTAAAGTTGTTTTTTAGATATTTCATAGGTGTATTAGGTCCTAATTTGGTTTTAGGAGTGATCTAGATTAGTACAAGTTGTATAAAATTTGAAATATGGAGTCTCCCTCAAAAATGACACTCTTTGAAAATTTAAAATTTCTTAAGCCTTATGAAAGGCTTGCATGCATTGTTTGAAGGTGGAAATGGGTAGGACCATGTGCAAGAGGTGTCTAATATTTCTTAATACTATGTAAATGTATTGAATTTCTTCTCTGGTCTATAAGCATGGTAATAGGCATATATTGATAAAACATGAGAAAAAGCAATGTAAGGTCAATAACTTCAACGTGGGAAACAATCCAAGAATTAGTTTTACTTCTTGGAAAAGGTGGTATAGTCAATTGATATGTTGGAATAATGATTCCATTTGAAGGAGAAATAGAGATAGTATAGACAAGAATGGTTGATGGAGAAAAGTTTGTATGACTCGGTTTGGGGTGATGTAAACCCTGTTTTGTATATGAATGAAAGCATGCCTCTATTAAAGGTATTTATAAATCCTATTATTTGCATCATTATATTTATAAATTCATAGTTCCATTGATGCAATAATGATAATGATTTTCATTTCAATGTGTCATTGAAATACTAATCCTTGTTTGTTTGAAAGGTACAAGAAGAGAACCCTATTGAAAGGGACACAAAGTGTAGACCCTATTCTTGCAAGAAAGATTTGAGTTTAAGATTGTATTTGATTCATTGATAAAGAAAAAAAATTAAATTCTTCTTAATGTGTTTGAATTTATTTTAAAATTCTTTGTTTCCTATTGTGAGGATGAGTTTTCAAGTAATAAAAGAATATATATTTGTTGTTCAGGCTTAATATTAAGTAGGCCTCTATTGTGTGATGAGACTCTTTAATTACAGAATAATAACATCAATATGGTCAAAAATGAAGGATGGAGGACTGTATTTCAAGTGTTTAAATTTTTAGTGAGGATGGTTTAAGTTGATAATACTCATTTGAAATGGAGAAACCCTGTAATTACAGGTATATGCAAATTTGACCCTCTTTTATGTGATAAACTTGGGAAATAAACTAAGAAAGTGAGATCTTGAATGGATAGGAATAAATTAATGAGTTGTTATTCCAAATAGACGTTTTGGTAAATAATTTTTATCATGTTAAAAGTTGTTAGGACCTTGGAGTAGAAAGGAAATTTGATAAGAATTCAAAAACCTTGTAATAGACCTGTAGATGCTCTCTTTACTTACACATTTAAGTGAATATTGAGGTGGAAACTTGCTATAGAGGATTAGTTGAAGGAATCCATAGATTTTACAAGAACAAAATATTCCATATAGACATAAAAAAAATTAGAGATTTTAAAACTCATATAACAAAAGTTATACACAATTGTTAGCTCTCAGCTGAGACATTAAATAAATAAGTCCTAACCTAGGGTTTCAAAGGTATAGAGAGAATACACTATTAAATTTTGTTTAAATTTTTTTAAAATCCTAGGAATATCATGTGTGAAATGATTTTTAATATTTAGTTTTTTTGTACGTTGGCATACACCTACATGAGACTATTTTGAAACTAGACCTAAACAAGGCTAATAGACCTAAATAAAGAGCAAAATAAGGACAAAAATGACCTTAAGTATAGAGTTTGGATTGGAAACTTTGAAAAAATATAAATAGTGAAAAGGGGTATCTAAATTAGAGTTTGTTTTCATATTTATGAAGTTATAATTCCATACCAAGTGAGAAAGACCAAAAATAGGGCTAGAAGGACTGAGTTGTAGAGGAGAGAGTGGTCAAGGAGAATTTGTCAGATGTTGGTGAGTTGGTGAATGGTCAGGGAGGTAAGATAAACCCTGATAAATAATACTAAAAAAATGGAAATGGTAATATCATTAAATGAGTTTGAATCTCTTGTGAGATGATAACCTTTAAACAAAGAGTGTGTAAAGTGAAAACAAGTTTGTGTAGTGAAGAGAGTTTAAAAATTGAAGTGTTGAATGAAGTTACTGATTGAGATCAAAAGGTTGATAAGACACATTAACAATATCAAATCATTTTTTATTTTTTAAATCATTTTATGAGGAATTTCATTAAGAAGTTCTGTTAAGGAAAGTGAGTGAGAAATAAGGTTAAAATGTTTTCTTTATACTTGTTTTGCATCATTTTGGTATCAAAGATTAAATAAAGATTGTGTAGATTTGTAAAGGAAGAAGATTTCAAGTTGGAAACAATGATTTAAGATGAAGTTAAGGAGAAAATGAGGCAGTATGTAGAGGAGAAAGATTGGAGTACACCTGCATGGCATGAAAAAGAAGGCAATAGATATGTTTTGCTTAACATTGTTGTTTCATGTACAAGTAAGAAGATGAAGAAAAAAAGGCCTAAATATAGGGCCCAAGAACATGTTCACCTATATGAGAGGAAATTATAATAAAAAACCTTTAATTGGGAGGTACAAAGCAACTAACAAGGAGCATACACCAAGTTAATTCCTATGGCAATTTTTTTTTAGCTTGGTAGTATGATGTAGGGGCATTCTTATGAACCTCAAAATGGATTTAGTTTTGGATTGAAGTTATCTTTTAGATGTATCACAGGTTTATTAGGTACTAATTTGGACTTATGAGTCATCTAGATTAGTATAAGTTGCATAAAATTTGAAATATGGAGCTTCCCTCCAAAATGACACTATTTGAAAATTTGAATTTTCTTAAGCCTTGTGAAAGGATTCCATGCACTGTTTGAAGGTGGCAAGGGATAAGAGAATATCCAAGAGGTTTCTAAGAGTTCTAAATACTATTTAAATGTCCAAAATGTATTCTCTAGTCTATAATCATGGTCATAAAGTGCATATATTGATTAAACATGAGAAAAAGCAATGTAAGGTCAATAACTTCAACGTGGGAAATAAACCAAGAATTAGTTATGCTTTTTGGAAAAGGTGGTAGAGTCAGTGGTGATGTTGTCATTATGATTCCATTATAATGATAAATAGAGATGCTATGGACAAGAATGGTTTATGGATAAAATGTTTGTATGACTCAATTTGGGGTGTTGTAAACCCTATTTTGTAAATCACTGAAAACATACCTCTGTTGAAGGTCTTTGTAAATCCTACTATTTAAATTATTATATTAATGAATGCATAGTAACATTGATGCAATAATGAGAATTATTTTGGTTTCAATGTGTGATTTAAATACTAATGCTTATTTGTTTGAAAGGGACAAGAAGAGAACCCTCCTGAAAGGGTCACAAAGTGTAAACCCTATTCTTGTAAGAAAGACTTGAGTTTCAAATTGAATTTAATTCATTGATAAATAAAAATTGGTAAATTATTCTTAATGTGTTTGAATTTATTCAAAAATTCTTTGTTTCCTATAGGATGAGTTTTCAACAAATAGAAGAATAGATATTTGTTGTTCATGTTTAATCTTAAGTAGACCCCTGTTGTGTGATAAGACTCTTTAATTACAGGCTAATAACATCAAGATGGATAATAATTAAGGATGTAAGACTATATTTTAAGTGTTTAACATTTTAATTAGGATGGTTTAATTTGATAATACTCATTTGAAATTGAGAAACCCTATAAGTACAAGTATATGCAAATCTAACCCTATTTTTACGTGATAAACTTAGGCAAATAAATTGAGAAAGTGAGTTATTGAATGGATAGGAATAAAGAAAAGAGTTATTATGACAAAGATATGTTTTGGTAAATAATTTTGAGTCTTTAAAAAAAAAATGGACCTTGGTGTAGACAAGAAACCTGATATGATTTCAAAAACCATGTCACAAACGTATAGATGGTCTCTTTACTTGCATAATTAAGTGAATTTTGAGGTGGAAACTTGATATAGAGAATTAGTTGAAGGGATTAATAAATTGGAAAAGATTCAAAAAGTCCATACATACCTAAAAAATAATTTAGAAGATTTGAAACCTCGTATAACAAAATTTATGCACAATTATTAGCTCTGAGTTGAGACAGTGAATAAACAAGCCCTAACCTAGGGTTTCAAAGGTTTAGAGAGAATCCATAGTTAAATTTTGTTTAAAATTTGTGAAAATACCAAGAATATCATGTGTGAAATTATTTTAAAGTTTTTAGTGTTTTTCATATGTTGTCGTATGCCTATAGGAGACTGTTTTGAAACTAGACCTAAACAGGGCTAAACAAAGAACAAAATAAGAACAAAAAAGGACCTTAAGGATGGATTTTCGATTGGAAACATTTTAAAAAGATAGAGAGTGAAAATGGTTATATGAATTAGATTTTTTTTTTCAGATTTGTGAAGGTATAATTTTGTACCATGTGATAAATCCCAAAAACAAGGATAGAAGGATTGAATTGTAGAGGATAAAGTGGTCAAGGAAAATTTGTGAGATATTGGTGAGTTGGTGAATGGTCAAGGAGGTAAGATAAACCCTAATAAATAATAATAAAACAATTGAAATATTAAGAGCATTAAATGAGTTTAAAACTCTTTTGAGATGATAACATTTAAACAAAGCATGTGTAAACTGTAAACAAGGTTGTGTAGAGAAGAGAGTTTAAAACTTGAAGTGTTGAATGAAGTTGTTGATTGAGATCAAAAGGTTGATAAGAAACACTAAAAAAGATCAAAGAATTTATAAATCATTTCATGAGTAATTGCATTAATAAGTTTTGTCAAGGAAAGTGAGTGAAAAGCAAGGTTAAGATGTTTTCTTTGTACTTGTTCTTCATTAAAATCATAGTTATTATTACTTAGATTTAGAATTTATATACACTAGATATAAGTTTGGGGGCATGTGCACATGACATGGCTTCATCATTACTTAGTTTTTACACTATTTTAATAGATGGAATGACAAATACATGTCATTCTCCACGTTTTATACACTATATCCACATTATAATTAGTTTTTACACCAAATTTTACATAATTATTTGCATCAGTGATTACATAAATTTTTACACCATGATAATATGTTGGGGTTCATATAGGGAATCTAAATAACTTAAATAATATGGGTATGCAATGATAAAGTCAATCACCTTTTGAGTTCCTAAGAACTATCTCCTATTGATGAGGATTGGGTCATGCACAGTCCAATCCAATCTATTCAAAACAGATTATATCTCCAAGGGTTCTACCCTTAATAGTGACTAGTTTTTACACTATGATAACACAATAGATCACATACCAAATCTGGTATATTTGTTCTTATTTATTTCTTAGTTTCTCATCTTTTGATTTTTTATATTCATCTTAAGTAAAGACTAACATTACATATGTTTCATTCCAGGTTTACGTGGAACAAGTTAATTTTGTTTGCCTACATTTAGGATAACACTTCATAGGTAAGTTCAAGGACACACTTTTCCTTTTAATATACTACTTTTGCTTTGTTGAATTACTCAAATAAAATGGACAAAAATGTAAACACATAATTAAAATATTAATTTCAAATAGTGCACTTGTGACTACTCTTATACACATTTAGCTTTGGATCTATCATAGGGCCCTTTCGATCGTTTTTGACCACTTATGCATGGAGGACTCATTCTTCTAAGTTAATTTATGACTCTAGAATGCACCTACCCATCATGATATTAGTCTCAACCATCATTCAATCCATGTTATAACCTTATAAATATTGGCCATCTTCATTAGAAAATAGTGCCCTATTTGACAAGAGCACCCTACTCTATTATCCAATCCCCCTCTCTTGTCATATCACCAAATAATGACTAGTTTTCATAATTCAAAGTTATAAAAAGGTGAGATTATGTCCCTAATAGTCCCATTAGAATGAATTTAAAATATATGACTATATAAACATATTTTAAACTATTTCCACATAAGAGGCTTCCACACTGAAAGACATCATAATCGCCTATTTCACCCAATTTTAATTATATACATCCCTAGTAGTGTAGATCTAACATCTCAATAGATTTATAAAGTCATAGGTCATGGTTAAGTAACTTAATCACACCAGTATTGTACAAAGATCTAGTATTTTATATTAGCTATTCACACACCATCATAGCATTGAATATCTACATGAATTTTTATCTTTCGTCAAAGTATTGGTATGTAGGCAATGCTGAGCACATGGGGTACTGGGATCATGTTAAACTTCAACCATTGGCCTTTTTTTCTCCCATTCATTTGCATTGGTATTTACATTTCAATGATCTAGGGTTTTGAAGGAAAAACATGCATATAGCAGTATTTGTAACTGATCAAAATATTTTACATGAAACACTAAACATACAAATCAAGATGAAGAGAACTTAAAAATCTCAGATCTTCATTATTTATTAGATATGGAGGCAATGAATATCTACATGAAGTTTTATCTTTCTTCAAAGTATTGGTATGTAGGCAATGTTGAGCACATGGGGTATTGGGATCATGTTAAACTTCAACCATTGGCCTTTTTTTCTCCCATTCATTTGCATTGGTATTTACATTTCAATGATCTAGGGTTTTGAAGGAAAAACATGCATATATCAGTATTTGTAACTGATCAAAATCTTTTACATGAAACACTAAACATACAAATCAAGATGAAGAGAACTTAAAAATCTTAGATCTTCATTATTTATTAGATATGACATATTCACAAAAGATATGAGCACCCTCTTATCCTATCAAACGTAGGGGTTATTATCCTGAGTTCATTTTAGCTGTAGATATAAATTTACACTCATCAAATCTAGCCACCATGCTAGTTTTAGCTTCTAATTCCTCTTGCATCATTATTTTCTAGCCAAGTCTTAATTTTCTATTGCACTTTCCTAATTTAGTAATTTTCCATATCTAGCTTGTTTTAAATTGGAGAATTCTTTATATTTATATTATATTATGATTTATTTTGCACAAAATTTTGTCGCTAAGGGTAAACTAAATTTTTTGAGGTTTTCCTAAATTTGATAAAACAAACACACATTCATTTAACGTATGAATTTTTTTACACTTTGAGATGTATTGAATAATTTTTTTATGTTTTAGTATAATTTTTAAGTCAAAGACTTTGAATTTTTTTATGTCTAGAAGTATTATAAATCATTTTTTATTTAATTTAAAATTAAAACTATATACCAACTAATTTGTTCAAGTATTATTAGTTATTAATCTAGTAGTCTTGTAAGTGTGATCGTTGATAAAAATTATACTAAATAACTTCAAGTTAAAATACATATGATTGAGAGTTTTCATGTATGAATATCTACAATAAAATCATAGCTAAACACATAAAAAATTAATTCCCATAAATAAATATTGTGTCACATTTGTGCATAATCTTTTATTAATAATAAAGGCCAAAATAAGTCAATTACAAGAAATTTGCATGACAAGAAAAAATATAAAGTGAATGATAAATTAATATTTTAATTAAAATATATTCTTAAAAATATACTCTAAGGTAAATGAAATTTAACTCAATAAAATACTTTGAGTCATTGATAAGATAGAGTCAACATGCAAGAAGCCTTTCTTAACAAGTAGACAACACATGCACACTAGACAAACTAGGGACCCCAAATCCTTATAAAATAGGAAATTGACTAAACTAATTTTATATTCAATTCACTTATATCTAAAAAGTGTGTTTTGCCTCTTAGAGATGAATAATTAAGTGTTTGAACTAAGTTAAGTATACATTCAGTGAACTACACTCTAAATAGTAGTTTAGCTATTTTTTTAATAATTTTCTAAAAAGAATCCAAAATTGATCAAACAATTAATATAGAGCATAAATAAATTAAATAACCTCTCTAAACTAATAAAATACCAAATAAAATGATTCTAAAATTAATAATCAAGTGTCGACATTGACATCATACTCAACATTCCTCCCTTCTCCTCCCCTCCCCACCCTTGATGCAAAGAGAAAAAATGTCTATCATCTCCTTAAGTATTTCATGAATATGTTTATGCAAGCCCTTGGTGAGAATATATATAAATTTATCTTCAATTCTCACATACTTAATGAAAAAATATTTATCATTGACCAAGTCTCTGACAAAATGATGTTTGAGTTCAATATGTTTAGTTCTAGCATGAGAAGCTAAATTCTTGGATAATTGTATTACTCCATTGTTATCATATATATATATATATATATATATATATATATATATATATATATATATATATTTGAGTTTCTCTGAAATTAGTTAAGAGTATTTTCAACCATTGTACTTATATGCAAGCTAATTTAAGAGTTGTATATTTAGTTTTAATAGAGGATAATACAACTATAGCTTAATAATTTAAAAACCATGAATTTAATTCCCAATATGAAGTGATAACTTGATTTTCACTTCCTATCATTAAGAGATGCTTCCCAATCTAAATATATATATCTAATTAAAAATAATTAACTTACTAGTATAAAATTAATACCATGATTATAATTACTTATTATATATTTGAAAATTATTTTCACTATTTGTAAATGTTTGAGTGACAAATTGTCAATTAATCTAGAAACTAGTGAAACCTCATATCTCATATCAAGGCTTCTCATAGTGAGATATATCAAACCTCTCATTATGATTTCTAAAAAATATTTACATCAACTGAAGCATTCACATCCTCTCTCATTATACTTTATCCACTTGCAATTTGAGTGTCCACTTTTTTAAAATCAAGAAGATTGCACTTCTTTAACATGTCTAAGGTATATTTGGCTTGACATATGAATACTTCATCTTTCTTTTGTTATAACTATATGTAAATAAATTATTTTATGAATCAAAGATAATTAATTTTTTAAATTATAATTTTATGGCCTCCTTAAATCTATTCAATATCTTTATAGATCTACCTTATAAATATCAAGTCATCTACATAAAGATAAACATATAAAACATTGAAACCCAATACGTGTATGCGAAGACTTAATTCATTTTGAATTATTAAAAATTATTAATCCAATAACCATAAATTAATTCTTTATTATCAATTTATTATAGCCTATTTCATCCCATAAAGAACCTTATTCATCTTATATATCCAAAATTGTTTACTCTTACCTCAAAACCTTGTGGTTGCCCCACACTACTTTAATTGTTTCATTTAAGAATGTACTTTTTACATCCATCTAATAGAATTTATATATTTTATGAAAATATACAAAACTAATTAATCTTATCTTATCTTGAGGTGCTACATGTGTATAATTTTTCTAATAGTCAACCTCATATGTTTGTGTAAACTATTTTGTGAATAATTTAGCTTTTAGCTTGTCAATTGTACCCTCACTCTTGACTTTGGTATTATACACCCACATAGTTCCAATGAAATATTTATTTAATTAATATTTATAAATATTCCATCTATCATTTCTCTTAGTTGAATTAATTTCAAATTTTATAGCATCAACCCATTTTCTCTTTTGACTAGCTTCTACATAACTTCTAGGTTGATTAGCCGCATATGACAATGAAAACATAATATTTTCATTATAAGCATAAAAAAAAAATTTACCTTCTTATTGTTAAATAATTTTTTATCATCATATCATAATTATGATCTAACATTATATTGGTTGGATGTGGAATCAATAAACATTTGTGCTTGTTTGAATTTGATGAAGATAGATGAGTAGTCTCTTAGAAAGAGCTACTATTGGTTTCTAATGAACTAAAAACATGTGTAAGACATTGTAAGACCTCAAAATTAACTTCTCTAGACTTCCATCCTTCATGTATGACTTATTTATATATCATCAAAATCAACATACATCTCATTTTCATAAAATGATACAATCCTGTAGAAATAATTGTGGATTTACTAGTAGGATTATAAAATTTGTATGATTTATTTTGATTTATATATCAAGTGAAATTGTGATCAATACTCTTAGGATTTAAATTTAGATAAAAATAAATGTTATTCATTTTACCCTTACATTAAATTTTGGTGATTTTCATGTTTCCTTTTGCTTTAAATTTGATGGACTTTCCATCTCTAAATTAAACTTAGGTTTTGAAGGAATCATCTAACTTATTAAAATTATTTTTGTGACTCGTCATGTCATTTGAGGAACCTGAATCAAGAGATAATTATTTTTTTTCCTCTATTCCCACAATACATGTGAGATAATAATCGGAATGCTCTTGCTTCTCATTTTTTCAACTTGGAATGCCTTTTATTTTCCCTCTTAATTAACTTGACTTTTAGTGGTGAGTATCCTACAATGCTTTATAAATTGTCCTATTTTTTTATATTAATGACAAGTAAGGTATCTCTTTATTTTACTTATGAATTTAGTTTTAGGCTTTCCCTTTGAATTAATTTTTTTTTAACTCACTTGATTTTAATTTTTAATTTTATCTTTGGGAATTGAAACCCTTGATTTGGTTTCAAGAGAGAATCCATTAATTCATCAACACTTATAGTGTTCACATCCTTGCATGCCTCCAAATTAATCACAATATGCATCCATCTATGAGTTATAGATCATAATTTTTTTTAAATAACATTATCTTGTATATTTTATCCATAAACCCTCATTTTATGCACTAAATCATTTATCTTTATACAATATTCTCCAACTCCCTCATTATCTAACATTCTCAAATTTTTAAAATTTTGGAGTTTACCTTTTCTTACCTTGATAGATCCTTAATATATAGTTTCCAAGGAATTTCATGCCTTATAGATATTTTTGCATCAATAAATTCTTGGATAGATGCATTTGTCTATGGTGCTCTAAAGATAGAAGAAAACTTGTGCATCAACCTTTTCTTTATCTTTTTTTTTTGTTCTCTTTTTATCTTGAGTCAAAGTTTTCTAATTTACAAGTCGAGTGTATCCATGGAGAACATTCTCCCAAACTCATTTCCATACTATAATTATCTTCAACTAATCTCTTCAATAGTCAAAGTTATCACCTTTGAAGATGAGAATATTTATAGAAACATAATTCACTAAAGCCATTGATTATCCCACTAATGGATTAAAACCTTTTTGAAACTTTCTTAAATAAGAATCTGATACTAAAATAAAAAAATTTCGTATGGAGAAAGTACAAATCAGATTTGATTTACTATGATATTTAAGATATATATTAACCAAGATGTCTCAAAATTACTAACTGTTAATTTAGTAATATTGTAAGTGTGATTGCTGATAAAAAAAAATTGTACTAAATTACTTCAAATTAGAATATATATGCTTAATGTTTTTCATGAATAAATATTGTGTCACACTTATACACAATCATTTCTTAATAATAAAGGCTAAAACAAGCTAATTATAAGAATCTTGCATGATAAGGAAAAATATAAAGTGAAGGAAAAATTAAGACCTTACTTAAAAATTAAGTTAACTAAAATAAAATCTTAAAAATAGACTCTAAGATAATTGAAATTTGACTCGAGAAAACAAGTTGGCTCATTGATAAGATCAGGTCAACATGTTAAAATTATTTTTTATTAAATAACACATGTACACTAGACAAGCTAGGTGCCCCAAATACCTATAAAATAAGAAATTGACTAAAATAACTTTAATTTCAATTAAACCAACTCTAAAAAGTGAATCTCACCTAGTGGAGATGAATGAATAAGTGTTTAAGCATAGTTAAGTATAGATTCAGTGAATTGTAATCCAACTAGTACTTCTAACTATTTTTTACAAAGTTCTTGGAGAGTGTTCAAAATTGACCAAATAATTAGTCTATGATATATAAATAAATTAAATAGCATTCACAAACTAATAAAATAATTCTAACATTAGCAATCAAGTGCCGACATTGGCATCATACTCAACATCATTTACAATGGGGGATATATAGGGTAGTGTTACTATGAAAATAATAAAGGCTAAATCTATCTTTACTATAATTCTTTAAAATTTTAAAAAAATTGTGCAATTTTTTTTCCTTTTTTGATAGATTATATTTTATTCTCCAAGATAAATATCACATTATTCACAAAAAAAACTAGTAGTATGTGAGCACACCACATTACAATAACAGTATGTAGTAATAGAGCCTAAGAAGCATAAAACTAAGAATAAATTTTCAAAGACAAATAATAAAACATGTATAACTAAGAAATAATGGTGAAGAAACTGGCCATAGGTAGATCCTTGTCATCTGGATTGCCCTAACCAACGTGTAGAAGGTCCTCCCCCTTAGGGGTGGGGTCATAACTAGTGTTGGTATTGTAGATTGTCTCTGTCATTTCCTTGGTGCCCTTTAGGAATCCATTTGATCAACTCTAGCAAGAGAAATACCCAAATCCAAAAATGGAAACTTGTTTGGATGAGGCAAAGGCACCCGTCCATCTTGTGTACAAGTAGGGGCCTCAATCACTGTGAGTAGGGAAAAGAGAATGTTATTTTACATGCAAAAGTTTACTCTATGAGGAGGTTTTTCTTCCACATTGGGATGGATTGCATTAACAAGTTCATATATCAAAAGGTTACTGTACAAAGAGGTAATCTAATTAGTACTTTTAGTTATTTTTAGGAAGTTGTTGGAAAATATTCAAAATTGACCAAATAATTAATCTATGATATACTTATATTAAAATACCTTTCAAAATTAATAAAACACCAAATAAAATAATTCTAACATTAACAATGAAATGTAGACATTGACATCATACTCAACAAACTTTACAATAAGAATCACATAGGTTATTGTTGCTATGAAAATATTACAATAATTGTTTAAATTTTTTTTTAAAAATGTGTAAATTTTCTCCTTTTTTAACATAATAGAGTTTATACTCGAAGATAAATATTACATATTATTAAAAAAAAAAAGCTAGCAATATGAAAGCACACCACGTTATAATGACACTAGGCATTAAGAGAGCCTAGGAAACACAAAATCAAGAATAGTTTATCAAAGACAAATAAGGAAACATATACAACTAAACAACAAATGGCAAAGATATCACCAATTGGTAGATCCTTATTATTTGGGTTGCCCCAACCAACATGTAGAAGGTTCTCCCACTTAGGGGTGGGGTCATAGCTAGTGTTGGCATTGTAGATTGTCTCTAACATTTCCGTGGTGCTCAATGGGAAGCCATTTCATCAACTGTAATAAGAGAAATAACCAAAGCCAAACATGAAAACTTGTTTGGTTGAAAGTGTTAGAATGTTAAGAATTGTCTAGAAGATGCCAAGAAGATGAGACTTCTAGAGTCTTCCATAGAACAATCCAGATTGAAAGTAGAACATTCCAAAGATGTGAACATTCTAGAAATTAGGAGTTTCCAGATTTTGTATTGCAACTATAAATATGTGCTGGGCACAAGCAAACAAGTGCATTAGAAAAGCATATGAAAGCTTTGGACTGGATTGAAGTATTGGATGACTGTAAGCAAGTTTCAATAATATATTATTGTTTTTTTTTTCAAATCTGTTTATGCTCTGTTTTGCCCTGTTTCTAACAACTGTTATGATGTTTTAAATTGTTTTTGGGCCTGCTTTAACAGAAAGGCGCCCATCCATCTTTATACAGGTAGGGATCCCCAAGCACCGTGAGTAGGGGAAGGAGAATGTTATTTTACACAGAAAAAGTTACTCTACGAGGAGGTTTTTCTTCTACACCGCGATACATTTCATCAACAGGTTCATACATCAAAAATTTAAAACTAGCTTTCCAATTCTGAGAATCAGATCGTGCATTCACCTTCAGGGTATTCATCTTCCTCAACCAACCAAAATCTAAATCGTCATCTGCTCGCACAACACGCACTTCCAACACGTCTGCATCTCCGCTATCCATCATTGGGTGCACCACTTCACATGGACGTAAACCATCCCTTTGAATGGTGTAGCCCAGCCTGCAAGCAGTTGCCTCCAACTGCGAACAATTTTCAGAATTTTCATTTCGGGGAGAGACTTGGCCAAGCGAAAGAGAACAAACAATATACCCCGCACACCATTTAACTTTATTCTCAACTGCACGGCAATCCACACACTTCATTTCCTCGCCCGCCTCGGCATGCACCCAATTCGAGGTGAAATTTCCACTAGCCAGTAGGCATTGCTGGTTGAAAGAGACGGCCTGCCAAAACAAACAGCAAATGCCCACGTGTAGACGTTAGTTTGTGCCATGTGGATTTCAAGGCCATATGTTTCACGTGGGTCGTTTTGATTGTACGCACCTTTATCGAGTCGTAGATTGATTGCAACTTCAATGGGGACACCCCCGGCCCACCAATAAAAACACTCTCCAGAGATTTGAGACCACCCAAGGAGCTTTCCAAAGTTCCGCCGGAGATATTTTTACACCCCACCAAATTCAACTTGGTTAATCCTTGCAAAGCTTCCAATCCGGGCAACTCCGTCAGGCAAAATGAATTTGTCAAATCTAATTTACTCAGACTTTTCAACACTGACAAGGAGCCGATTGTATCTAAAACCAAACAGTCGCGGGCGGACAGAATCACTAGAGATGGTGGGAGAGCTGGCAAAAGGGAAAGCTCTTTGCAGCCGTCCAAATACAGCTCCCAAAGTCCACTTAGCTTTTGTAATTTGTCAGGAAGTTCACGAAATTCGTTATGTTCAAGATGGATGATCCTTAAACCAGACAATTCGAATAATCCGGCTGGAAGACCGTCGCCTGACAGTTGGCAATACCCAGCATTTAGATAGATCAAAGCTTTGAGGTCGCCGAAGCTGTGGGGTAGTTCTGTAAGCTTGGGACTGTGGTGAATTTCTAGTCTTTCCAGCCGACTCAAATTCCCAAAACTAGGGGGAAGTTTAGACAGATTTTTGCACCATGACAGATTCAGTTTCTGCAGATTCGAAAGCTCACCAAAGTCCTCCGGCAAAGAAGAAATACCACACCTTTCCATGTTGAGGAAAACTAAGCTACTGAAGTTTCCGATTGTATGAGGCAGACTTTCCAGAGAATTGCAATTACTCAAGTCTAAGATCCGCAATTGTACAAAAGTGTCAGGAAGACTCTCCAGTGACGCGCATCCACTTAAAATAAGCACTTTAAGTTTCAGAGGCCGTATCTGTTGGCAAAAGGCATTCATTTTTTGCTCGTTTATACAAACGATAAATTTTGTTACAAGAATTACAGAAAGAGAGCAAATATGTATAACTTACAGTCGCATCTTCTTCTGTTGTTTCGTCCCAGAGATGAGCGATCTGGCTATCGGTCACCTCCAGAATTACTAAGCTGCTCAAGTTCATTCCCGAAGGTAGCGATTTTGAGGAACATGTCTGCCATCTTAGCCATCTCAAATTCTGAAAGCATGCCTCGGGAAAGTGTCCCTCTATCACAACGTTTGTCAGCCAAAGCAGCTCCAAATTGCAGAGTGATATGAAATTTTCTGCCTTCAACGTCTTGCGCTTCTTGGGCTCATAGGAAACATAGCGCACACGCTTTGCATTTTCCTGATTCCACCCACATAATTGTCATCAGTTCGACAGCTGCTAATCGAAATCTAGTTACCATCTAAGAAATAAACAACACATATTTACTAAAAAGATTTGTTCAAAGTGCAGTATCTAAAACACAGTAAAATATGCAGAAGCTTCCATACCTGAGGCCGCCGCAAGACATGCTGCACATCGTCCTCTTCAAATAATCTTGTGCGTTTACGCCGCTGCGTAGACGTTTGATTTTCTATATTTTTTCCCAAATCTCGAAGACACGAATGCATTAGCAATTCGTTACTAGGCCCAAGACTTACTAGGAATTTTCGCGAGAGATGCTTGAGAGATGCATGAAGGCTCTTAATCTGCTTCTGCTCTGCCCAAAACATAATAGCAGTTTCTTCGTCCTTAAATGCAAAAAAACAAGCTATATCGTGAAACATTTCTTTTTCATGTTTCGTAAGAGTATCGTAGCAGGTTCTGAGTTTCTCTTGTAAAGAAGGCTCGCGCCTGAGTTTTTCTACCATATCTGTCCATACATTTCTATCGCGTTCCCCTGTCAGGATATTCCCAACAATTTTGAGGGCGAGAGGAAGCTCTTCACAGGCACTCACAATATTTTTGCACAGAGTTTCCATCTCTTGATCTGGACAGAGTGAATTAGGGAATGCGTAGAAATTAAAGAGCTGCCGGGCATGTTTCTGAGAAAGACTCTTTACCTTGTACACTTCATCAACTTTGGCGACTTCTAAAATTTGTTGATCGTGCGATGTAATAATCAGACGGCTGCCTGCACCGAAGTCAGTGTAATTCCCTGCAAGAGCTTCAAGCTGCTGAGGGCTTTGAATATCGTCGAGGAGGAGGAGAACTTTCTTACCTCCGAGACATTCTTCTAAGAGAGTCTTTCCTCTATCAACATTGTGTACTTCATCTCTGAAATATGAGAGATCCTTGAGCATGCGATTCTGGATTTTGACAAGCCCATTTGCCTCTTCACATCTACCTCCCACATCAAGAACAAAACAAAACACATCGAAGTGAGAGTACAAGCGTTTGCAAACAACTTTGGCCAGGGTCGTTTTACCGATCCCGCTGTTGCCACATATACCCATTTTCACCATCTTCTTCTGGTCATTTTGAAGTAGTCTCGTGACATGCTCCACGGGGAACTCCAAACCAAAGCATTTTGGAGTATCGAGATGCACCTTATGCAAGACTTTCACAACATGGACCGAAACAGCTTGAATCAAATTGTCCTCCCTGCAAAAAAGAGAAACTGTATTAACGCTATACTTTATTAAGACAATTAAAAAGACAAAAATAATAAATTTTCGTGGAGTCTTACCCGGAATATTGATTCAAACACCAGCCAGGCAGGTCGGAAGCAAACCGTAATGCACTTTTGCATTCAATGATCATATCCGGGCTTAATGTTTGCGGAATTTCATGCTGGTATTTACCTCCATCACGAAGGTCTGAAGGCAAAACATCGTAAAATATGGGGCAGATTTTGACCTCAGGGAAAGATTTAACCATACACAACACCTCTTTCAAGCATGATTTGGAGTTGGCAAAATTTTGGGAGAAAATAGGAATGCAGATCTTACTTGCCTCGATCCCTTGATTCAAGGAAGAAAGGATATGCTCGCCCTTCTCTAAGCTAATTTCGTCTAGGAAAGCCTCAATGCCTGCTCCAACAAATGCAGAGTATAGTTTTCTAACGAAGCCTCCGCGGGTGTCGGGGCCGCGAAAGCTCAAGAAAACATCATATCTTTTGTTAATGGAGAAATCAGGTGAAGAACAGGTAGAGATAGACATATCTTTTGTTAATTTCTCCCTAAAAGGAAAGATTGGGCCTCGCTCATATTTAATGTTTGCACTCTACTCTGCAACAAACGGATATTCCTTTAGAGGATAAACAGTTTTGTGCCATTTTTATCTAAATATATTTTTAAAGGACCCCATTTTATCTCGAATCTCCATCGCTCAAAGTTAACTTGTACTGCTCTCTCGGCCGGCCCTCAAGAGTAAATGGTTCCTATTCCTTCACGCTCGAAAGCAATATTAAAGGTTTGCATAGATTTGTAGGACTCTACCATAGCCGTCGGATCAATTGGTCGAGATAAGATGAGGTGGACCACGTCCGTAATGATGAGGTGGGAAATGTGCGTAATGATTGATGATGGCATGGGCGTCCACCAAAGCGCCATTGAGATTGGATTTTTCTTAAATGTTAGATAAGGTATTGTAGGTAGGCTTTATTCACTAGGTTTCCTGTTGGAATTTCTGTTACTATTGGTAGCTTCTTTAAATGATATTGTTTTGCATGAATTTAGAAGGTTTTCTCAAAATCAAAAAATAATCGATTATTAATATTAAAAAAATTATTTAACAAAAATTTTGAAAAAAATGTAATTTTATGAAGTGTAATGATTGAAAAATATGTACAAAATAAATTTGTTAAAATTTAAAAGACCTAAAAAATAGGGTCTTATGAAATATAATGATTGAAGAATGTGTGTAAAATAGATTTATTAAAATTTACATTATATTAATATGAAAATTTTGGAATAAAGCACAAAATCAATAAAATAATAATTCAATTTTTTGTTTACTATTTTTATAAAAATTCTAGATTTAAGCATCTTATTAGACATTTATGCAATATTTGAAAGCATCTATAAGGCATGTGAACTAATTTACAAAATGCCTTATAAACATGTGGTCTCATATAATGGAATGATTATAAGATATATAAAAAATCATCCAAGCATAATTGAATTGGATTATTTGTTTTTGAAAAAATTATAGAGTGACAAAATAAGTGAAAATAATATTAATATATTCTTTATTTTGTTGTCATTAAGTTGTGTGTAGAAATATCAACCTCAAAACAAAGGCAAAAGATAAATCGGTTGAAACCCAATTCTTATATGGTCATTAATCGATTATCAATGACTTTTTATTGTTGATTAAAATCAATTATTGTTGACATGGTATTCCATTTATTTGGTAAAATAGTTGATTCAAAATTTTAGATTGGTATAGAAAGTTTTCATTGAGAAACACCTAACAAAGATTTTCAATAGAAATAGATATGTTATGGGTGGCAACCAATGTTTAACATACCATAAGTTATCTAATTTTTTTTTTTTTAATTTTATAATTACAAATAGATATTTATTAAATTTTATAATTACAAATATTTTGGTAAACATGTATATTAAATATGAAGCATCTGTAAGGTACTAGAAATATTTGAAAATTTGATTTAAAATATCATGGTTTTATGGAATTTAATGATTACAAGGTATGTAAAAATAGAATTGTAAAAAAAAATTATAAAAATTGAACAACTATAATTAACAAGTGTGTATAAGCATACATAAAGCATGTGAAATGTTTGAAAACATTTCTAAAATATTCATAATTTTATGGACTACAATGATTTCAAAATATGCATTAATCTGGTTTTTTTAATAAGACTTAGAAACATTTAAACAAATAATCTGGTTTTTTTAATAAGACTTAGAAACATTTAAACAAATGACATTGTTAGGTATAAAAAGAAATTATTAAACCTTTTCTTAACATTTTCATAGTATGTTCAAAATAGGAGATTTGAAATAGAGTATGGATATCTATTAAAATATAATTGAAATAATTTTTTCAGATGTTGTAGTTGTAAATTATTTATTATATTATGTGTAAATTATTGAAACGTATGCAAGGAAAAATAATATTTTGATAAAATTTCTTAAAAGACTATGGTATTATAGAACACAATGGTTGCAACATATTCGAAAAATAGGTTTGTTGAAATAGATTTATAAAAATTTAAAAAAATTAAATTGGTAGGTATAAAGTCATAATCCCCAACCTTTAGCAGCATGTTCTCAACATGTACCAAAATGGATGGGTATTACATTTCTAGATAGGTTATATGTTAGAAATAAAAATTTAAGACAAACACCCACACACATTTAATAGATAAGTAATGGCAAATTAAATGAAAATTTAAAAATAATAACATAGATATTCATCCATGTAGCATTAGTATCTCTTTATATTAATAAACTATGATAAATTGTAAGTATTACAAAAAAAAATATCATCCATAGAAGTTACCTTATATAGACACTCATATTTGGTACTAGACACTTGAAAATGTATAATTTGACCAAATATTAATTCACTTAACTTATGCTTATATACATGACTTTTATTTTTCATTTTTCTATCAATTTACCTATATATAGGTTTAACCCTTCAAAATAGCATTACTGCTTCACATGAATTTCCAAGTCTTTTGATCAAACTACTTTATATCATTATCATATTGTCTATTAGCCTCAAGAAAAGTATTCATACTTTTTCAGATAGGTCTGCCACCAAGATCTTATTCAGTCATAGTGGACTTGTACTTGCATCCTGTAATGACTAGTTTCTAAAATTTGAAATGTCCATAAGGGTCAACATACACATTGTGTAAGTCGGTTAAAGTAAATTACCCAAAAACATTTTCTATATAAACACATTAAGTCTAAGCATTTACATCTCTTATCAGAGATGCACATTGACATAAAACTTATCAAAAGCTTCAAAATATGAAATATCTCAAATGAGAAATCCTTAAGCTAAGTTTGAATAAATATTTTTAAGGTTAAATCATAGGTTGTCAAGTGTTGTAAGACATATTCAAGATTTCACAACATATTAGTATTAGACAATATTTCACACACTCAACTAAGTGGGGGAACTACATGTAGTTTGATTCCTTCTTTACAATAATGAATATATAACCTTATAACTTAATCATATTTGGGTCAATAAGGTTAGTTAAACCCTTCAATTTATGTCATTGTCTTTGTGAGCATAATTTTATTACAGTGTATAACTAGGGTTTGAATTAAGGAGAAGGAAAAAATAGACATTTGTGTAATTTTGTGGTAATCTAGACCCACAAGAATACATCTCAAACATAAATTTAATGCATATTACATTCACATACTAACAAATTTACACAAAAAAAATACACACTCATAAGACCATCATAGCCCCTGACTTATCCAGCCATTGTAAACTTGTCCAGTCAAATGTAGATTCTCTATTGTTGGACTTCAGTATTCACAAGTTTATTATAGTGCATTTAAAATGAGTGTACTAACCTACAACCTATCTATCGAATGAAAACTTATCCAATTAGATATAGACTCTCTATTTTTGGACCAAAGCATTCACAATATTATTATAGTGTATTTCAAATGAGTGTATATTTCATATAGACCTAAATTTATTAAAAAACAAGCTAAGTACATTTTTTTTGTGATTTATAGAAATAATAAGTAATTATATTTACCCAGTTATAATCATATTTGTGTAATTATTATACATCTTTGGTATTCTGATTTATTCAATAGTTTTATCCTATTAAGGTCATATTATTCCAAGAAAAATATATTGGTGGCCCCATTCTTTTTATTGAGCATATCAAACCCTAATTTCCTTAAGGTTTCCTTCTATTTACCTTGTGTTTCAGGGTTTAATATTCCATTCTAATTTCTAGGATAGTTTTTTTTATTTCGATTCAATACACATGGATACATGGATGTGAATAGTTTTTAATTTCTAATTCAATCAATGAAAGTCATAATTACATTTTTTCCATTTAATCTACATTTTTTGCTAAGCATCTATTGATAAAAATCAAATAAAATACAAGGGTGAATTAATAAATAAAAATATTAAACTTTCCTTAATAATTCATATTATTTAAATATTGAATTTCAAAATCCTCTAGTCACCACTAACTTAAAAGGGCAAAAATGACTCCTTTCATTCTTCCCCCTGGATGTTAAGGCTACAATAGCTACCATCCTACTCTGATTATTCATCTTGGGTTTATATTGGGTCATGTGGTCCATGTTATTACAACTAGATTAGGAAGGATGCCTCATGATGTGAGATAAAATGAGTATAACCAAGTCATTTCTCCTCATCCTCAATAACCACTGATGGTGTCATCCACTATAAGAAAGGGTTATGATATTATTGGTCAACTGAGTAATATGACAACTAAGATTGATTCGCTATAAATACTTAAGTAATTATTTGTCCATAAAGGCATCATATGTGTAGTTATGCATGATACAACTTTACCAAGTGATGTAGAACCAAATTATATGGATTCTATTATAAACGCATTACGATGGATAGAGGAAAGCATATCTTTTGAAAAAGAGAATTTCCCTCCCACACACAATATTAGTCAATATCTCGCATTATATATCTAGGTTATAATTAATAATATGGAAGTTAAATGAGGTTTTGTGGATAATTAATTTGGGCAAGGTGTTTAACTTATGGAAGGAGGCATCATCTATTAACAAATTGATGTAATTGATTATTAAATATTGCTTTTTAGTGTGGACTAATTAAGAGTGTTTTTAGGAGACATTGTTTAGGATTTGTTTCTTAATAATGTCATTTTCTTAACTACCATATTTTGTTGGAGTTAAGGGAACAACTAGAGTTGTTAGTTATTTTTATAATTGATCGCTCTCATTAGGAGTCTATTTCTTATTACTTATTTAGGATTCAATACAAATGCATGTTTGAGGTAGAGTAGATATAATATTGGAAGGGGAAGTGGATGAATTTTTTTATGGATATGAAAGAGTTTATTTTATGCATGAAATTCTCAAATAAAAATCTAATTTACTATTGTCATCCCTTATTGCTAGCTAATAACCTATATATAGTGATTGATTTGTTTAATTTGTAGAATAAAGGGTTGTCTGCATAATTTAGTATTATAGCATCCAAAGATGCTGAGAATGGAGAACTTGTGGAACAAACTTTATTATTATTGAGGAGATTACATAATAGATCAAAGTGAGTTGTGACTATGGCTATGGATGCAGAGATGGAATCTTGACAATAATTGAAAATGATTGAAGAAGTTGATAGGAAGGTTGAGAAGTATCTTCAAATAAATAAAGTTTAATCCTTGACATTTAATGACATGTAGAATGAGGAAAAATAAATGGAGAAGTAGAGGATGAAGAAGCATAGAAAAATTATTTTAGAGTTTATCAAAAACTTGAAGGAGATGGTTGTGAGAATAGAGCTTTCTCAATATCATAGAGAATAGAAAGAGAGCAGAAAGATGGCATCGATCACACCATGCATTATTGTAATGAAAAAGAAAAAAAAAAATATTGGATTAAGAAGACCTTGGAAGAGATGAAACAATATCTTTTGGAATAAGAGAGTTATAGTGTTGAGAAAAAACAAAAAAGAAACTCATTGACAATGGATTTCATGCATGGAGATGTAGTTGAAGATGTTCAACATGGTACAAAAATTGATTACATCGAGAATGAGGATGGAAATGAAGAGAAGAAATAAGTTGACATGGCCATGGAGAATGAGGATGGAAATGAAGAGAAGAAATAAGATGACGTGGTCTTAATAGGTCATCATGAGGAGGAGAAACATATTGAAAAATCTCTTGAAAATGTTAGACATGTAAATAATTGCATGCATAAAAGTCAACCCAGAGATGAAGTTGATTTTGAAGTTGCAAGAGAGATTTCTCTCATAAAACATGGAGGTGAATATAAAGACACAAAAATGGAGAAAACGGATCCATTTTCATTGTAAACTCGAAAAAAAAGTCACAGTTTTGAATTAAGTGGATTTATAGTGAATAATGATCTTGTAATTTTTTATTTGGTTAACTGAGGTTGCAAGCAATACATAAATTATTCTCGAAATTATATGTGAATTTATACACGAAGAGTCTAGTAAATTCTTGGGAACCGTATGAGATTATGAACTATTCCGAGAGTTGCATTTCCTCTACCACTGAAGCATTGGTACAGTGAATGGATGTAGTCAACACCCAGAGAGAATTGCATTGTTATTTCACAATGAATCAATTCACCACATTAAATGACTTGACACATTATTAGTCAATATTTCCCATTGTATATCCAGGTTACAATTAATAATATGAGAGTTAAACGAGTTTTTGTGGATATTGGATCTGGATTTAATAATGCAGGTGAAGGAAGTGTCACACTATTCTTGCTTTATTTGCAGGTCACATCTGAAAGTGTTCATTACAAAATTATAAACGTACGTGATAAATTTGAAAAATCCAAGCCTGATGGCAACATTAATTTCCTGCGAGACGCGTGCGTTGGCTGCTATTTCTATGTTTATTTTCTGTCCATGATGATGGCGTATCCTGTAATGTTCATCTCTAACCATTGATAAAATTCGGTTTCTCCATCCATCCATCATGGCTTCTTCATGCATGCGTGGATCTACCCATGACACGTGCGTCCATATCTAATGTCTATGTTTTTATTGCATTTTAGAACTTCGTGTATCTTCATGCATCCTCGTGCAGCCGTCATATATACACAAGTCAACGGTTTAATAAACATGTAGTTAGCTTTAAGGTATAAACATTAGTTTGTCTCATGTGCTTGTAATTTGTATAGTTTTTGTATGGGATGTTTTTTTAAGATTGTCATTTGGTTGTTAAAAAATTATTTATTTATTGGTGAAGTTGTTTGATTTATAAAGAGTTTATTATGTACAATTTTTTGTTGAATATAAAAATTTGAAATTATAAAAGATGAAATTGGGTTCGATCCATATATAAATTTAATAGAATGAAACCTCTCGATCTTTGATACTAAGTCAAAATCTTGATGAGTGAAAAAAAAAATGTTACTTAATCTTCTAGAATCTATAGTTTCACGTTAACATTTAATTCAAAATACTTAGTAAAATAAGAAGAAATAAGGAAAAAACATACACAAGGAGCTAATAATGCAAACAAGATACATAAATACAATAATAAAAGTAAAACTTTATTTTTAAAAAGTGTTAGCAAGAAACAAAAAATGTTTCATTTTTTATAACTTTGACCTATGGTGCTATAAAACATAGTTAGTAGTTTGAAATAGTGTTTTTGATAGGTAAAGAGATGTAGTTTAATCAAAATAGTAAGAGAAAAAGACATAAATACAACAAAATAATTGATACAAAAATGATTTCACTAAAACTTAGAATGAATTGATTGTTAGTTAGATCGAAACCATTAATGACCAGAAAATACAGAAAATAAAAATGACAAAAAAACTAGAAAATGAAACATGAACAAAATCACCAATTTTCATAATTATTTTTCCATTTTAATGAACAATTTCATTGATATTAATGACAATTTAATCATTATTTATAAAATTAAAAAAATAGAAAATAGAAAAAAAAAGACAGAGAAAACAAACACACTGATATCTGGATAATTTTGTCATTTGACTCAATGATTTCACTGATGTTGTGGATGATTTCTCCAATGATAAGGATAATTTCTCTGATGTTAATGATGATTTTGCTGATGTTAAGGATGATTTTAGTGATGTTCAAGACTATTTCAATGTTGTTAAATAAAATTTCATTATTTTGTAAATATGTATAGATTAAAACTTGTAAGCATAAAAAAATATGCAGAATGATTTTTATGATCTTTAGAACAATTTCGTTGTTGCAAAAACAAGTTCTCCAATTTGGAGAACGATTTTGATGAAACTCAATAGACATGCACAACTGAGTAAAACTAGGTAAAACTAGTTAAATTTCACTTGCAATTGCTAAAAAATTATCCAGAATTATGTCAAAATAGTTTAGATAACTAAATCACTTAAAAGACACATCAAAATCCAATGAAAATAATTAAAAAAAATCTTGATAACAAATTCCACTCGACATGCTAAAATGTAAATGAGAGAAATTATAAATTTTAATTAGAAAGCTAATAATGAATAATTGATTTCATATCTAAATTTTACATGAACCTATGACAGAGAATGAAAGTGTTTAACCTTAAATTTTTAGGTGTGGATATATGGTTAAGATTATCAAATTATTGTAAGCACAAGGGGATAAGTTAATCTATAGCAAGCCAATTAATAGAAAACTAAGATAAATAATATTTTGAAATTATATAACTAAAATTGTTAAAATAGTAAAATATAACTATTGAAAGATATTATAATAAATAATAAATAATGGGACTTAGCTAGATTATTATGTGTAGACAGATCTCTAGATTGAAAATAAATGTAAACTATGTAGAATCAATATTCTAGATCAGTCATTGATTCTAAAAATTGTACTTTTATGTCTGTGAATACTACCATTAGATTTGTACACTACCATTGAAGCTAGTGTATAAGTGTGACATGGGTGTCCCATATAGAATAATGACTAGATCTGGTATGACCAACTTCATTATTTTGAGTTTTCAATCATATTTATTCTAATGTATTTAGATATGGAATACATGATGTCACTCTTTGTTGATTAATGAAACCCTATATCTTCACACTTCCTCACCCTTGGAATAAGTTTGTTGAAAATTGGGTTAGTGAGCTCATGGTTTCGAGCTACCCCAAAAAATCCTTTATCAATAGGCATTGTTTGCATAGCCAATACTTCAAGGAGGGCTTCAAACTTATGTAGTTATCTCCTATATATGGGGAAGTGTGTGCACAAGAATGCAATATACTATATGAAGATGCACGTAGTGATCTAGATTGTAATTTGATAAATATTACTCATTAGTTGATATTTGAATGCTTTAGACTTATATTATGACTACTCCTACATGTTTTATATGAAGATATGAATGAATAGAACATAATAGTATTTTTATACACTTAATTGATTTAGATTTACTAGGTGTTTTGTTTGTATTTTATAGATGAATAATGAGAAGGATTGGATTTGTATTTATACAAAAAAATATTGAATTATTTGCAATTTGGATGAATTTTAGCTACTAGACCCTAGATATGGACATAGACACTACCGTTGGCAGCAGTGTCTCTTTGTGGCTAGTAGTGTCCAGAAGGGTAGAAAATAAGTATGGGTATGAAACTAACAATGAAGGGTGTTTATCAGGTTTTAAGCTTTATTTATAGTTTATAATACCTATCAGGTTTTAAGATTTATTTATAGTTTATAATACCTAAGTCATCAAAATAATATGGATTGGATTAAAAAATAATCATTTAAACATAGTGAGATGATAAAATGCAAGTCTCTCAACAATGAGAAGGTCTAGAACTGAAGGGTAAATCTCTGATTGATATTTTTCAAATATGAAAGACTAAGATACTATAAATATTCAATTTTAGTATTTACATTTTATCGTTTTTATCTAGTAATGTACAAGGATTAAATTACTAGGTTTAAGGAAATAAATCCTACATGGATGTGTATAGCACACTTTATCTTTACTTGAGCCCATTTTGAGTGATTTATTGGTGTATGACATATAACCAATATCATGTTACATTATAAATCAATACATATAATTTAAATCTTGAAATAATCAAAATGCTTGAAAATAAAGAAAGTATGGAAGAAATACACCTGTGTTGTACAATTGTATTGCCCCTTGATGCTTTGACTTTATAAAGGCTAGATATAGGATAATGGGGGGGCGGGGGGGCGCGGGGCGGACAAAGGGCTTAAAATGACATTTTAAAAAAATATAACAATAGTTGAAGTTATAGAGAGTTTTGAAGACACTTGAAAAGAGAATTTCCCAATAACTTAAGAATTTGAATTGTTGCAGTCTAAATGTAATTTATGAATATATAATTTTTTTCAATACCTAGATGATAAAAGTATGTGAAATTGATGTAATAATAATAATGGCTTGACTTGTTTTGGTGAAAAGATAAGGAAACTGCATGTGTACAAACATTTTTTTTTGAGTAAACAAATGAATTATTGTATGAAATTTAATTTATGGATAAATGAAATGTTAAAGATTGGTCAAGATATTTTTTTAATAAATATATATTTTTTAAATAATTTTACAAGTCAATCAAGTTAAAAAATTGGAATTGTAAGTGTACAAACAAAATGTTTTAACCTTAATTTTATGAAAATCATTTTTTTTAAAACCATAGCCAACTATGCATAGATTGGTTAGGTATAGGTTTTATAAAATTTTCATTAACTATCAAAAATTCATAAAAGTATTTGTAATATATGTACATAGTCTATAATGAGGTATGTTGTGTTTAAATTAAGTAATAATTAAAAATAATGTAATCAAACCATTAATATTTGATGATTTATTCATAAAATGGAGCAAAATATATACATCAAAGATGCAATAGAAAATAGGAAAGAGGTCTATAGGATCTGGGGATATTTTGTAGGATTTGAGAAGTTATTAAAAAGAACTAAAAATAATGTAATAGTTGTAACAACACTAACCACCTATCGGATATGCTAACATTCTCCCATTATTACATTATTTTTACAAATATACCCTCTAACAAGCTCAAATTTAACCTTTTGAAGGGATTTGGTGAGTATATCAGCTATATATGTATCTATTGGATAGTACTTGATCTATAAACTAAAAATACCATTGTAGTATATTAAAAAATTACTTGTTCACATTTAAGAGATCCTTCAATTTCTCGCTTTTTTGCTTAATTTTGTATAAAGAAATTAAAACCAGATATAAAATGAAGATTAGAACTAAATAATAATCAGAGAAAATTCAAAGAATTCACCAACAAAGTGATAATAGAGTTTGGCTTCAATAGCTTATGTCTTTGGGTTTGTTCCAAGTGCAGACCATTCTCATTAATTTTGTGCAACAAATGGCTTCCAAAATCAATACAAGTATTCAATTCACCTTCTCTGATCTTTATTTGCCTATAAAAATATCTCTCAGACCTGAAAATAATGGCCCAAGGCCGTACAAAGTAATAACAAGACTCTAACCTTCTTAAATCTCTTCACACAATCTGCTTTTTGTGTCTGTTCAAGTAGAAATTAGTCCCTTTTATAACACTTTGACCTCCATGGCTGAAGTGGTCAAGGCATTAACCTTTTAGGTGGTAGTTCAGGAGTTCAAAACTACCTCCCACCTTTCTAGGTGCTTGGGAAAAGTGAGAAGGTCAGCCTTAGGCACTTAGCATGCAATTTTGAATGTTTTCCCTCCTTTTTTGGTGCCTTCGGACTTGGTTTTGTCCCACATTTTTTGGGAAAGATAGTTTTTATGCTATAAATAGACAAGTTTGACCCATTTCAAATGCCTAAGGCTTAGGCGACATTTTAGGCTGTGCTTAAGCTTAGTCAAGCATGTTTGGTGGGATGGGTGATGTGGTAGTTTCTTTGGCACCTTGTTTCAAAGTTTGAAAATTTTAAATAACATGTGAATAAAAATAACAAACCAACATTTTTTTTACACTGAATTATTTTGCCATGTGTCACGTGGCTATTGGTCCACTTGGTATGTTTTCAACAGTACCACATCACTTTTGACACCCCCTGTCGCAAGATTTCTTCAACTAGCCATATCTTCAGCATCGAGACTCCATTTTTCAAACCGCAAAAAAAAAGCTAGAAAGCTCTTGACGAATACTACAATGTGCAAATGATTTGAACAAAATTTGAAAACTTTTAAAAATGGAATGGTACATGGATCCACCTGGATCATTCCTCCCCACTGGGAACTTTTGGACCTCCAAAAGTTGAAATTAATTGGTAATGAGGTGAGGGTATTTTTCCTTCACCCTTCTGATTTCCATCCATTTGGCCTCGCTTGGGTGCATCCCTTTGAGACCAATATGAAGATATTCAACATTACCTCATCATGAAGTCTGCGTATTCTTATCAAATATAGTATCTTCCTACAATTTTGTTAGATATTTAGGAGAAAAATCATCAATGGAAGGAATGGATACACTTTCATCATGATCAATTATCATTGGAGGCTCATACAATTTTAGATTTTCCACATTTACAACTGAAAAAATTTGCATGTAAGATGGTAAATCTAATTGGAAAGCATTTGTAGCCAATTTTTTCTATTATCTGAAAAGGACCATACCAGACTGGTTTAAAATTTTTACCTTCACCTGTCAGTCTTTCCTTACTAATGTGAAGCCATGCCATATCACCTACAACAAATTGGTGATCAATATGATGTTTGTCATGCCTGGCTTTGTACTTGGCTTGAATTTTCTCGAATTGAGTATGAATAGTCTGATGAATGAGCTGTATTTGTTCAATAAACTTCTTGGCTCAAATGGCTTTTTTTGGTTCAACAACAGTTGTATCCTGTCCATAGCAAACATCTAGAGGAGATTTAGGTAAGTATCCATAACAAACTTCAAATGGAGATTTCATAGTAGAATAATGAAGTGCCCGATTATAAGCATGTTGTATGTAACACAATTGTTCATCCCATAACTTTGAATGTTTATTGCTATAACCCCTAAGCAAATGTACCATAGTGCGATTCACAACCTCTATTTGTCTGTCAATTTGTGGATGAAATGCAGTGCTCTTTTTTAATTTAGTGTCCATTAGTCCCCACAAAGTTGACCAAAACTCCCCAATAAATCAAGAATCTCGATCAGAAATAGTTGAAGTAGGCAAACCAAAATGAACCCATACATGTTCAAAGAACAGGTGTGCAGTACCTTCCCTAGTAATTTGCTTAGTGTAAGGAATCAAAACACACATCTTGCTAAATCTATCCACAACCACATATAAATAGTCATGTTTTCTTTGTGTCATAGGCAAACCCCCCACAAAATCCATGGAGATACTTTCCCATGGGCGAGTAGGAATAGGCAGAGGAGTGTAAAGTCCTAATTTCCTATTACTAGGTTTACTTGTGGCATAAAGAGTACATCCCTTTATATATTTAGCAACATTTTCCTACATACAAGGCCAATAACAATACATCTTCAAATGTGCAACTGTTTTAGCAACTCCAAAATGACCAAAAATAAGAGAAGTATGTGCTTCTCTAATCATGTGCACCCTCTCATTTTGAGGGCTACATAGTTTACCCAAATGATTTAAAAGATCATTGTGTACATGATAGTCCAATTCTTCTACTTGTCTACTACTCATCAAGTCTTTATAAACATCCTGAAAATCAAGATCATTCACATATTGTTATTTATAACTTTCATGAGACAAAGAACCATGTTGTAAAAGAATAGATGAAACAACCATAGGAGGCCTAGATAGCATATTTGCAACCTTATTCTAAATTCCTTTTTTATACTTGATCACAAGATGAAATTGTTGTAAGAAACCCATCCAACGAAAATGTCTAGACTGTTGTAGCTTAGTTTGTGATTGGAGATATTGTAAGGGCTGATGATCTACTATATGTATTATTATTTCTTTGCCCATTAAGTAACATTTCCATTTTTTTTGAACTAATGCATAAAATTCCTTATCATAATTTGTATATTTTCTTACTGCACTTGTAAAGGTTTCAAAATGATAACAAATTGGTTTCTTACCTTACATTAAAATAGCTCCCATAGCATACTCGCATCCGTCTTGATCTCAAATGGTTGTTTTATATCAAGAAGTGCCAAGACTGGAGTAATACTTATCTTTTCTTTTAAAGTGTCGAAGGCTTTTTAATGTTTGCCTCCCCACTGAAAGACCTATTTCACACTTGTCAAAGAATGCAAAGCTGATGCAATATATGAAAATTGAGTAATAAACTTTCACCAAAATTGTATTGCACCAAGAAAACTTCTAACTGCAATTGTGTTAGTGGGTGTAGACCAATTAACAATGACTGCCACTTTTGTAAGATTAATTTTCAATTTACCATGTCCTATAATGTAACCCGAGTATATCAAAGAGGTCTTGCCAAATTCACATTTTGACATTTTTAGATAAAGTTTTTCCCTTCGTAATGCATCCATGACCTTCTTAATGTGGATCACATGCTCTTCCCATGACTTGATGAAAATCAATATATCATCTAAGTAAACTATAAAAAAATCATCAAGGAACTATCTAAAAACATTATTCATCAATCTCATGAATGTATCTGGGGCATTACACAACCCGAAAGGCATAATAAGCCATTCAAACAATCCCTATTTTATTTTGAAGGAAATTTTCCAAACATCACCTTCATTAATTCTTACTTGATGATATCCACTTCTCAAATCTAACTTAGTGAAATAAATAGCATATTTTAATTGATCCAACAAATCATCAATAAGAGGAAGAGGGTAACGATTCTTAATAGCAATTTTGTTTAAGGCATGAAAATCAACACAGATTCACCAAGTTCCATCTTTTTTTGGCACCAAAATAATTGGCGAACCAACAAGAGATGAACTTGGATGAATAACACCTCTATCTAATAGATCCATTACCTATTTTTTGATTTCCTCATTTTCGACCACTGATAACCTGTACATGCCAATGTTAGGGAGAGGAGAATCTTGCAATAGCTGAATTTCATGTTGAACTCCCCTTTTATGAGGTAAGCCCTTAGGATCCTGAAATACATCATCGTAAGTAGAAATGATTTCAACCAATTCATTCTTGTGTCTAGGATCACACTTTTCCAAAGCTTGAGAATATTGTTTTTCCTTAGACTTAATCAACATGAGACAAAAAGTCTTGCTTGAATTAACTAGTCTTTTCATTTGCCCTATTGTAACCAAGGAAAGACTTGTTCTAATGTGATGTGCTCTAACTATATATTCAATGCCATCCTTAACAAGCAAGTACTTATTCTCCTCTCTATAGAAGATTGATTTTCTATCATAAAGATATGGGCTTCCCAAAACAATCCCACATATGCCCAATGGAACAACATCCAACTCAAACTCATCTACGAACTTGGATGTGATGGCAAACCTTAGTCTACAAGTTTGTGAGACTTGTAGCTTCGCATTGTCACACACCCAACCTAGTGGATAAGGCTTCGTATGGGGATTGGTTTGTAAGCTTAGCTTCTTAACAACCTCTTCAAAAATTAAATTTTATTGTGAACCACTATCAAATAGAGTGTCAATCTTAGTATGCTTTGAAACAACTCTAATGTGGAACAATTCATTTCTTTTCTTATCAACATGCACAGAATTTTGTTTAGAAGAAGATGTAACATTAGTGCTAGAAATTGAAAGAGAAAAATCATTATGTAATCCCATAGTTGTGCTCTTAGTTTCATCACTCGAATCTGAACCTAAGTCCTGAACCATAGCATTAGCCTTCTTTTCTTTCTTTTGATACCTCTTAGGCTTTAACTCAGGATGTAGTTTCCAACACTTAGACTCATCATGATTTTTTTTGCAATGATTACAAAATGGTTTTCCTTCTTTTTCTTTAATAGTATAAGTGGATTTCTGTTTACCCTTTCCTGATGAAATTTCCCCTTTGGATTTCTTAAAATTAGATTGCTTACTTTTTACTTTAGGAAAATATTCTTTCGATTGTTTCCATTTAGCCTCTAAATGAGTGGCTTGAACACGTACTGCACCTAAATTAGTGGGATTGAACATAAGAATCATATGTCTTAAGTAACTATGCAGCCCACCTATATATTTTAGCAGTGTTTCTTGTGTGTATAGAGGAACATTCAAAAGTAAAGTTTTTTTCCTAAAATCTTGTGTATAATCTTGAACACTTTGGCCTTTTCCTTGTCTGAAACTTTTCCAATCCATCATGGCTTGTTGCATATAGCCTAAAGGATAGAATTACTTTCTGAGTTCTTTAATAAATTCATTCCAAGTAGAAATCAAGTTACCTTTTTGAAGCTCGGCTTCCTTCAACTTACTCTCCCACTAGATGAGAGCTGTGCCTCCCATACGAAGAGTAGCCAAATGAATTTTTGACTCATCCCCTGCAATCTTTTGGATCCTGCAATAAACTTCAATCTACTTGACCCAATTATCTAACTTTTTAGCATTAAATTTGCCATTAAACATTGTTATTCAAACTTAATATCCAATTTTAGTGATGGGAGAGATTCCACAATTTTGTTACCATCATCTGATGGAGAAGGTTTTTTAGTTTCTTTAACCTTTGATTCTCATGAATCACCTTATTTTTCATTCTTAGATTTTCTTTATTTGTCACAGTATAGTTCCTCAACCATGATTCTCATGTCCATAAAGGCTCAGCGGAAAGCTTGTTTGAATTCCATCTCTTCTTCGGCCATCCTTGAAGCACGCCTTAAACCAATCTCTGGATTATACTCAATGAGTTTTCCTTCACCCTTTTGATATTTAGACCTTGTCAACATACACTATTAATCACTATTAAATAACAACCACTCTGATACCAAAAATCTGATCTATAAACTAAAAATACAAGTGTAGTATATTCAAAAATCACTTGTTCACGTTTAACAGATCTTTCAATTTCTCACTTTTTTGCTTAATTTTGTATTAAAAAATTAAAACCAGATATAAAATGAAGATCAAAACTAAATAATAATTAGATAAAATTCAAAGAATTTACCAGCAAATTGATAATGGAGTTCGGCTTCAATAGCCTACGTCTCTGGGTCCATTCGAAGTGAGGGCCATTCTCATTAATTTTATGCAACAAATGGCTTCCAAAATTAATAAAATTCTTCAATTCACCTTCTCTGATCTTTGTTTTCCTATAAAGATATATCTTAGACCTAAAAATAATGGCCCAAGGCCGTACAAAGCAATAACAAGACTCTAACCTTCTTAAATCTCTTTACACAGTCTGCTTTCTGTGTCTGTTCAAGTAGAAATTAGTCCCTTTTATAACACTTCAACCTCTATGGCTGAAGTGGTCAAGGCATTAACCTTTTAGGTGACAAGTTAGGAGTTCAAAACCACCTCCCACCTTTCTAGGTGCTTGGGAAGAGTGAGAAGGTTGGCCTTAGGCACTTAGCATGCAATTTTGAATGTTTTCCCTCCTTTTTTGGCTCCTTTGGACTTGGTTTTGTCCCACATTTTCTGGGAAAGATATTTTTTATGATATAAATAGAAAATTTTGACCCATTTCAAATGCCTAAGGCTTAGGTGCCATCTTAGGCTGTGCTTAAGCTTGGTCAAGCATGTTTGGTGGGATGGGTGATGTGGCAGTTTCTTTGGTGCCTTGTTTCGAAGTTTGAAAATTTCAAATAACATGTGAATAAAAATAAAAAACCAACATTTTTTTTGCACCAAATTATTTTTCCACGTGTCAAGTGGCTATTGGTCCACTTGTCATGTTTTCAACAGTGCCACATCACTTGCGACACCCCCTATCACAAGATTTCTTCAACTAGCCATATCTTGAGCATCGAGACTCCATTTTTCGAGCCACAAAAAGTGATAGAAAGATCTTGATGAATAATAAAATGTGAAAATGATTCAAATAGAATTTGAAAATGTTTTAAAATGGAATGGTACATGGATCAAACTAGATCAATACTGGAGATGGTTATGGTGGTTTAAGACTTGATTTTGAATATAGTGACATTCAACCTTAATGTGATTGGTTCTTTCATGAAAAATAGGATTCTACACAAGCTTCAACACACCCTAATTATCACAATAAAGGATAGGTGGATTCTCTTCACTAGTTCCCATATTAGCCAAAATGTGACAAAACTATATTGCCTTATACATAGTTCCATGTTCATCATGATACTCTACCTCAATGGATAAGAGAGTAACAATAGTTTGCTTATTACTAATCCACAAGATTGGTCTAGATCCGAGGTGAAATATGTATCCTGACATTGACTTATATCATCAATAGATTTGACATAGTTTGAGTCAGTGTATCTTTACAAAAAGAACTGAGTATTCTTCTTGTATTCTAGACCATACTCAAGTGTACCTCAGACATATCTCAAAACATGCTTTGCTTCAACCCAACAAATTTTATTTGGCTCCTACATGAATCTAGAAAGACAGCTCACAACAAAACATATGTTTGATCTGGTGTAGATCAAGTATATGAGACTTCCAATGAGATGTTTGTAGAGAGTTGCATCCACTTGAGGTGAGTACTAGAATCAAGATACTTGTAAGCCTTTCTCCATTGGTGTTGAAAGAGTTTTATAATCTAACATTTTATACTTTTACAAGAGTGTCTTTGCATATTTTATCTAGGACATAAAAATGTGATTCTATTTCTTCCATATCTCTAATCCCAAACAATAATGGAGTAGCCTTAAATTAGTCATATCAAAGTATATTTTGAGGTCATTATTCAAAATATCAACCTAATCTTCTGAAATTCCAATGATCATAAGATCATCTACATATAAAATAAGAATGATGATTTTTGTTCCTGTCTTCTTTATGTATAAGTTATAATCTGGAGGGCTATGGGTGAAACCATGCTACAAAAGATGATCATATATCTTGACATACCATGCCCTAGGAGCTTGTTTTAGTCCATAGAGTTATTTGATGAGATGACATACCTTTTTAGGATGTTTTTCGTCAATAAATACTTTAGGTTGGGTCATGCACACTTCTTCTTTGATATCACCATTTAGAAAATCACTCTTTACATCTATCTACTAAAGTTTCCATTCATTCTATGCTGCAAGTGCAAAAATAATTTTGATGGTCTTGATCTTTGTAGTGGGTACAAAGGTCTCTTCATTGTCAATGCCTTCTTTCTAAGCATATCCCTTTATTACAAGTCATGCTTTGTGTTTTTTAATGGATCTATCTACCTTGTATTTAGTTTTGAAAACCCAATTACAACCTATGGGTTTCTTTCCTATAGGTAGATCGACAAGTTCCCAAGTCTCATTCTATATGAGTGAGTCATACTCAGTGTGCATGGCTTTCTTCCACTAAGGTTGACTTACTTCTTCTCGAGCATTATCAAGTTCAAAGTTATAACTAATGTACTCATGAGTGCAAAATTTACTTCATTTTTTGCTTGACTCCTTGTTCTAACTACGGATGAAGTATTCTAGGGAGATTACACATGGGAGTCTTTGATGGTGCTTCATACCCACTTTAGATTGGAACTCTACTATTAATGTCAAAAACTACTTTGTTGATGTGAAGAACTACCTAGTGGATGTATAGTAACATCTTCTAAGTCTCTAAGATCAACATACAGCTCCCCTTACATCTCATCTTCTTTGTGAGAAGTCTCCTCATCATCTAACTCAGAGAGTAATTGGTGACAGGTGGTTGGTTTTGAATCTTCTTTCTACATCATAAAATCAAAGGATGACTCGCCATAAACCACATCTCTACTTTCATAGATTTTCTTCATCTTAGAATCCTTGAAATGGTGTGTTTTTGAGGTAGTGTTATAGCCCAATAGGATGCACAAGGTGTTTTTGGCTCAAGTTACTTCCTCTTTTGAGTTAGGATGTGTGTGTGTGTGTGTGTGTGTGTGTGTGTGTGTGTGTGTGTGTGTGTGTGTGTGTGTGTGTGTGTGTGTGTGTGTGTGTGTGTGTGTGTGTGTGTGTTGTGAAACCGAACACTCAGAGATGAGAAATTTATGGATTTTTACCACTACATACCTCTTCTAGAGTTTTATCCTTTAGAATATTTGTTGGTGCCCTATTGATAAGATAAATAGCTATCTAGACTACTTATACTTAATATCATTTATCCACCTTTGCTATTGATATCATGAAGCAAGCCATTTCCATTACCATGTGATTATGTCACTCAATAATGTCATTTTGATGGGGTGTGTAGGGAGCATTTAAATTCTATTTGATGCCTTGTTGGTTCAGGAACGCCAAAACATTATTTGATGTGAATTTCCCCCCTTGATTTGAGTAGAGTAGAAGATGAGGTTGTTCGGTCTCCTTCACAACATGATGATAGAAGACCTATAAATGATGAAGGGCCTCACTCTTCTGCTTCAATAAAAATTCCCATATCTTCCAAGAGTAGTCATCCATCAACAGTTGGAAGTACAAGCATCATAAAAATGAAGTAGGTAATAGTCCACTTAGATTGGTATGAATAACCTCTAAATGTTTCTTGGCATGAAAGGTGCTTACCTTAAATGGATCCCTATGTTATTTACCTTCAAGACATTTAGGGCAAATAGGCAAGGAACTGGACAACTTAGGAAGTCTATGTACCATCCCCTTTGAATTTAGTTGGCTCAAAGATCCAACAAATAGGTGACCATAATAGTAGTGCTAGAGATCAGTAGATTATACCATAGAGGCAGATAGAGATACTATAGAAGATGAAACAACATCTAAAGAAAATAATTTATCTTTCAAAAATGCTTTAGAAAGAACTGTACCTTATTGTGAGATTAAGCAAGATTTGATGCCATTATCAATAAGAAGCTCCACCTTCAGATGATGAATCAAAAGCTTATTAACTGATAAGAGATTGGATGTCAATCTAGGAGAATATAGTACCTTTTAAATTGTATATTTCTATGTTCTAAGAGGAATGGTGACTTGGCCTATTCCTTCTACAACATACTCTTTATCATCAATGATCCTAACACGATCTCCTATGGGTTGGTCTGTCAATGAATCAAATAGCTTCCTATCACCTAACATGTGTTTAGTGGCACCTAAGTTTATCAACCAAATATTCCTCTTAGTCTACAAGGTCTAAGAGAATAGAACTAAGTTCCCACTAGCTTCTTTGGGTATCTCTTCATCAGATCCATCATCTTGTTGAGCTTTGAGATGTCCCTTCTACTTCCACTAGTGAGGACATCTTTTTGATTTATGAGAATTTTCATGCCTTGATGTGATTTCATGACTGAAAGACCCTTTTTTAAGGCCATTATACCAGCAGTTATCTATGTTATGAGTGTTGGTTAGATAGATGTGACACCACCTCTTTGACTTTTATGATTTTTGATGATGTGGATACTATTGTTATTATTGTTTCTATGGTTGATTTTCTAGAGGTCCCTTACAAGAATTCTAACCTGATTGCTACTTTGAGATAAGATCTTTATCTTACAACTCATCTTAGATTGAGTTGATGGATTCTTCTTACTGTAGTAGGTTCATGATATATTTGAATGACACTATTTTCTTAGATATGTTCAACATCATGATGAAAACTCTAAATTAGGAAGGGAGTATTCTCATGGTGATCAAGACTAAGATTTGGTCATCTATTGTCTCTCTGAGTGCTAATAGTTCCATTCATAGCTTAACCACCTGACTTAATAATTCCTCAACTTTCTCATTAGACCCTATAGAGAGTGTGTGAAGTCTCGACTGTAGATGGAAGATCTATGTCTTATTTTTCACCTTAAACATGGTTGCTATTTTATCCCACATTGTCTTTGCTCTATCTTCATCCTTGATATGCATCTATACATCATCAGTGATGCTTAACATAATCATCATCAAAGCTTTGACATTAGCCATTTCATATCTTATAAGTGCATCAGGATTAGTAAGAACCTACACAGTTCCTATCATGATGCCCCATAGTCTTTCAAAATGAAGTATGGTGTGGATCTTAATTTTTTAGGTGGCATAATTTAGTCCTTTGAAAAGTTGGGCATCATACCAAAGCAATTTTAGAGTAAAAATTGTAAATAAAAACAAATTATTTTATTGCTATGAGATAAAATTATGTCTTTTTACTCACTAGCATGAGAATCGAGCTTGGAGATAAACACAATAATTTATCACTAAGAGATGGAGATGCTTCCTAGGGTGATCAAACTCATATTCATAGTCTACATCATATTTAGCTTTGAGTTTTGTTCATATTTTCCTTGCTTAGTAGCACACATTGAATAAGAAATATTCTAGAAGTCCTTTATAGATTAGATATTTGAACTGAAGATTGTTGCTATCATAGAGGGATTCTAGTAAGGCAAAGTATAAAATGGATCTCTCCTAAGCATCATGATGGATTTCCATGACTTGTGAGTCTCCTTGGTGGCTCTCGGTGGTTCCAACACTATCCTTTACACTGAACATACATGGTGGTCTCCACACATGATGATGTTTTCTCAAAAATATGTGCTATGTCTACTTATTTTACTTTACCTTTGATAAAAAATTTTGTGTATCATCGTTTCTAGGCTTTGCTTGGTTATAGGCTTTGACATCACATGTATCACTACCACTTATGCACTTTGATTCCCTCTCATTTGGTCAGCTTCTATCATGGCTACGTCTTCAAGTAAACATATTTACAAGCTACATTCTTCTTCCTTATTTATGGAATTGGTTGTCCTCCATTTTTTGCTTGTTACAGAACCTCCATGCTTTGAAAATACTCTGAGATGCATTTCTACTTATTCAACATCTACAGGCTTACATTCCACTTCTTCTAGCACCGACTCTTTCACAATAAATCCCCTTACATGTCCCAGGGGTTTCTATATGCTTCCTAAACATCTCATGTGATGTTTCCAGTGTTGCACTTTATGTTGTTGTCTCACATTTATTGGTCATAACTTCTACTATGTTTCTTAGATGACTTATATGCTAGATGATGGATTCTATTTTACTACTACATCAAATAAGTACTTCTCTTGGGTGATTATTATGCTACACAACTTGTCTACATACATCTCTAGTACCAAAATGTAATCAAACCATTTAAATTTGATGATTTATTTATAAAATGAATTAGAAATTATACATTAGAGATGCAAAAACAAATAGGAGAGAGTTCTCTAGGATTTGGGAACAACAAACAATACATTAACAATAAAAAATATATATATTCAAAAACTATGATTTTAATTCTACAAACCCACACACATACACATGTGTGTGTGATCATATGTATCAATAAAGATACAAAATACTTCTAAATTTTATAAAAATCATGTGGGTTACTTCATGCTTGGTTTTAGGCTACATTCAGACCTCTCCAAGCATAAATCCTAAGCACATTTGGAGGGAAAATGGAAAATTTAACTATTAAAATGTTAAAAGGGTGTACACCCTTTAAAAATTATGTATTCCCTTTGAAACACATGTTTTATAGGGAAATTAAAATATTTAAAAGAATTGGAAGCAAAGGACATATGCCCTATGCAATACAAAGGGTGTATGGCCTTTGGTAAGATATTTTCTGTTATTGTTTACTTGTGTTAGTGTGAGTATATATTTATTAAAATAAATTCAATAAGTATAATAATATAACATGTAATATAAATTAAATGTAAACTATAAATTTATATTTAATTTAAACTACATTTTTTATTCTTATAATTTAAATTTATTTCACCAAATATAACAAATTATGGTCACTTTGCATCTACTAAAATTTATTATAGAGCTCTAGGAGTTACCATTTAGAATTTAGTTTTTAAAAATTCATTCTAGTTAATACTTAGTTTTTAGAATTTTAGGATTAGAAGATATAATGACAAACAAAATTTTGAATCATGTTACATATGTAATATATCTATACCATTTAGTATGCCCCATACTTTACCTAATTGAGTATGTTCTACCTAAATACGTAATCCATATCTTGATCTTGACTATGCCCTACCTACCTTATTGTAATTGAGTATCCCTTACTTACTTTAGATAATTGATAATTCCCTACTTAAATATCATTCTTTCACTATGTACTTGAGTATGCCCTACTTAAACTTGATTTATTTACTTGAATATGACCTACCTAATTGAGTATTAATTACCAATTTAATATTTGAGCCATATATTGATCTTGAATACATGTATCTAATCCTAGCCATATCTATCCTATCCAAGCCATATATTGAAGGAGAGGGGGAATTATCATGCTTGAATTAGATCAAGGGATAAAAGAGAGGGGTCATTATCAAGGGATGCTTGAAAAGTGGGATAGGGAACATTATCACCTATATAGATAAATGAAAGGGGGCATTGACTGAACCATATCTTGAAATGATAGGGGCATTCTCATTCATATACATAAATTCATGACTAAGGATGATCATGAAAAATTATTGAAGTTGGATTTGAGCCAAATTCTTAAAAAAATTATGGGATTTTAAATCAATAGATTTATCGATATGCATAAATCACTGCCCTACAACATGTGACCTGTAGCATACCTATAGTCATGATATGTTCACTCATACATGACATATACCATACACCTATTACTACATATATGTATGTAGTTACTCAGACATGACATTTACATGTGGTCATGATACAGTAACTT